>CM034542.1:49547301-49699707 GCA_020002185.1 Paraescarpia echinospica
TGACTAGAGTTTACCTACTATGAGTGCATATGGTGCAGTAGTCGTTATTGGTGCTGTTTGACTAGAGTTTACCTACTATGAGTGCATATGGTGCAGTAGTCGTTATTGGTGCTGTTTGACTAGAGTTTACCTACTATGAGTGCATATGGTGCAGTAGTTGTTGCTGGTGCTGTTTGACTAGAGTTTACCTACTATGAGTGCATATGGTACAGTAGTCGTTATTGGTGCTGTTTGACTAGAGTTTACCTACTATGAGTGCATATGGTGCAGTAGTTGTTGTTGGTGCTGTTTGACTAGAGTTTACTTACTATGAGTGCATATGGTGCAGTAGTTGTTATTGGTGCTGTTTGACTAGAGTTTACCTACTATGAGTGCATATGGTGCAGTAGTTGTTATTGGTGCTGTTTGACTAGAGTTTACTTACTATGAGTGCATATGGTGCAGTAGTTGTTATTGGTGCTGTTTGACTAGAGTTTACCTACTATGAGTGCATATGGTGCAGTAGTTGTTATTGGTGCTGTTTGACTAGAGTTTACCTACTATGAGTGCATATGGTGCAGTAGTTGTTGTTGGTGCTGTTTGACTAGAGTTTACCTACTATGAGTGCATATGGTGCAGTAGTTGTTATTGGTGCTGTCTGACTAGAGTTTACCTACTATGAGTGCATATGGTGCAGTAGTTGTTGTTGGTGCTGTTTGACTAGAGTTTACCTACTATGAGTGCATACGGTGCAGTAGTTGTTATTGGTGCTGTTTGACTAGAGTTTACCTACTATGAGTGCATACGGTGCAATAGTTGTTGTTGGTGCTGTTTGACTAGAGTTTACCTACTATGAGTGCATACGGTGCAGTAGTCGTTATTGGTGCTGTTTGACTAGAGTTTACCTACTATGAGTGCATATGGTGCAGTAGTCGTTGTTGGTGCTGTTTGACTAGAGTTTACCTACTATGAGTGCATATGGTGCAGTAGTTGTTGTTGGTGCTGTTTGACTAGAGTTTACCTACTATGAGTGCATATGGTGCAGTAGTTGTTGTTGGTGCTGTTTGACTAGAGTTTACCTACTATGAGTGCATATGGTGCAGTAGTTGTTATTGGTGCTGTCTGACTAGAGTTTACCTACTATGAGTGCATATGGTGCAGTAGTTGTTGTTGGTGCTGTTTGACTAGAGTTTACCTACTATGAGTGCATACGGTGCAGTAGTTGTTATTGGTGCTGTTTGACTAGAGTTTACCTACTATGAGTGCATACGGTGCAATAGTTGTTGTTGGTGCTGTTTGACTAGAGTTTACCTACTATGAGTGCATACGGTGCAGTAGTCGTTATTGGTGCTGTTTGACTAGAGTTTACCTACTATGAGTGCATATGGTGCAGTAGTCGTTGTTGGTGCTGTTTGACTAGAGTTTACCTACTATGAGTGCATATGGTGCAGCTGTTTGAGAGTTTACGTTATGGTGCAGTAGTTGTGGTGCTGTTTGACTAGAGTTTACCTACTATGAGTGCATATGGTGCAGTAGTCGTTATTGGTGCTGTTTGACTAGAGTTTACCTACTATGAGTGCATATGGTGCAGTAGTTGTTATTGGTGCTGTTTGACTAGAGTTTACCTACTATGAGTGCATATGGTGCAGTAGTTGTTATTGGTGCTGTTTGACTAGAGTTTACCTACTATGAGTGCATATGGTGCAGTAGTTGTTGTTGGTGCTGTTTGACTAGAGTTTACCTACTATGAGTGCATATGGTGCAGTAGTCGTTGTTGGTGCTGTTTGACTAGAGTTTACCTACTATGAGTGCATATGGTGCAGTAGTTGTTGTTGGTGCTGTTTGACTAGAGTTTACCTACTATGAGTGCATATGGTGCAGTAGTTGTTATTGGTGCTGTTTGACTAGAGTTTACCTACTATGAGTGCATATGGTGCAGTAGTTGTTGTTGGTGCTGTTTGACTAGAGTTTACCTACTATGAGTGCATATGGTGCAGTAGTTGTTGTTGGTGCTGTTTGACTAGAGTTTACCTACTATGAGTGCATATGGTGCAGTAGTTGTTATTGGTGCTGTTTGACTAGAGTTTACCTACTATGAGTGCATATGGTGCAGTAGTCGTTATTGGTGCTGTTTGACTAGAGTTTACCTACTATGAGTGCATATGGTGCAGTAGTCGTTATTGGTGCTGTTTGACTAGAGTTTACCTACTATGAGTGCATATGGTGCAGTAGTTGTTGTTGGTGCTGTTTGACTAGAGTTTACCTACTATGAGTGCATATGGTGCAGTAGTTGTTTTTGGTGCTGTTTGAGTAGAGTTTACCTACTATGAGTGCATAGGGTGCAGTAGTTGTTGTTGGTGCTGTTTGACTAGAGTTTACCTACAGTATATACAAATGATGAGATGCAATTTGTGTCAACAGATATAACCAGTGCGTTGTACAGTGCAGTTGTACCAACACAACTAATTCTACACGTAGTGCAGATAATGTGAATAATTTTTTTTACATGAGAATAAGTGTTAAAAAAAGTAAATCAAAATAATTATCATTATTATGATAAAATAATTACAAAAGAGTAAATAAATAATCATAAATAATAGTAACGGTACAGTTAAAATCTAGATAGGAAAAATAATACATTAGTTTAAGATTGATCATTTCCCGACTGTATTGTGAGGAACTCCAATACCGACTGTTTTGATAATGTGTTGGTTGGTTTCATGTGTGCAGCTGTGGTTTTTAAAAGAGAGGTTTCGCAGTAACATAAGTAATATGACGCGGCTATAAACATGTCGAATTACTTGAGTTAATAATTTAATTTTGAACGTGATAACTGCGTCGTAACATAACAGAATAGAATCTATCATTATTAATTGAGTATTGCGACCGAGTTTATCGGTATTGGCCGAGTTCACCAAGATCGATAAATTATGATTAAATTACATACTTTCAAACGCCATCACGCCGCGTCTACTCATACATGCCATTGTTTCAGCGCACAAGAAATAACCTAGGGAATTTATAGTCAAGTGATTGCAGTTCGAAATGTCCAAAGTCGGTCAGAGAGTGAATTTAACGTCCACATACACTCGTGATAATGTACAAAAATGGTTAATCAATAAAAATATGAATTGATCATATTCATATTTCCCCAGTATTGGCCTCGGACAATGCAGCGGAAACTACGCAATATTGTCGTATACTTGCCAACTCTCCCGGATTTTCCGGGAGTGTCCTGGATTTCTCCCGGTCTCCCAGAATATACGCAAATCTTCCGGATTCTCGCTTCAAATATCTAACAGAGCCCCTCGCTCTTCCGAAGTCATCATCCGAGACGTGTTGACATGTGCTGACCCACTGTTCCGGCGAGAAGTTTCCATCAGCACCTCCCACCCGTCTTCCGATGTCAAGATCCGAGACAGCGCGACAAGGGAAGTGTGCTGAACCGTTGATTAATCTCCAATAATTCGAAAAAGGTGGTCAGGTATATTGTCGGAAATATTTTGTTACGTCATATACGGTCTGTATTTTTTGGGTGGTGCCACTCATAAATGACAGTTTGAGACTTCGATGCTTTCACGATAACTGTCAAACTATCTCAGGAGTATGGCAATAATGATGTAGCTATTGCCATAGTAACACTACCCCAATAGTCACTCTCTAGAAGCATCAGTGAGCTGCGTTGCTTACATTGTGAGACGGGTAGACAGTCACACAAGTCGTCCTTGTTGAAGAAATGCATTCCTTCGACGCATTCCATCACGGTGTTTTCATCTCCGCTTATCCAGAACTTGGAGGCATCGCCCGGATATGGCTCATAGGGACATTCCGCTATAAATACAGTCAATGAAATGTATATAATTCAATAGCACTATAATTAACATTGCGTAGATGTTTGGAAACAACATACCGATATGTGAAAACAACATGGTAAAATGTGTCGTCAAGGTTTTAGTTTAGGAGACATAATTTATAGTATATTAATATTGTAGGTAATGCAAATTTACAGTAACTGACATACATCCTATAATATAATAGAATAGAACCTAACGGCAGAGTTCAAAAGAAAAAGAAAAAGCAATGCATTTGTAACATCTTGCGAAACCCATACACGGACCCTGTGTAACAAAGGAGAAAGTCCGCAACATATTCATGCAAAACATTGAACTACATGAAAATATAATTTCGAGCAGAAATTGCAGCATGACTGAATGCTTCCCTAAGAACTGACTACTACGCTGTATAAGAATATCCTTTTTACATCATCATAACAATTACAAGATACACGATGGTATAGCCATGCAGTAATCAGTCACCACTGGCCTGACTGATTGTCCTCCAAAGTAGGCTCTACTTTGGACGGTAGGATAAGGAGAGGCAGATGGAGAAAGAATTGGACAGACGGCACAATGGACATGGCCTACTAAATATGAGACGTCCGCGGCAGCAAAGGACCGGCGAAGGCGGAGAGAGATTGTAGGACCATCATGCTCGCCCCGACTACCGACAGTTACGTGATATGCGAGATGATGTAAAAGTAAAATAAAAGGAACGTTCTTATATAGCTCGGTATCCTTTGGACTGCTCAGTGCGCTTTACACTTTATTCCCTGGTAAACCTGTTCAATCGAACACCATCTCGACTTCACTGGGAAGAATTTAGCCACGCTACAATTAATGCGCGAAAATATCCGTACACAAATGTCCACCACAGTCTATAACCAGGTACTCGTTTATACAGCTGAGTGAACTGAAGCAATGTAGAGTGAACGAACTTCCCCAAGGTTCGACACGGCAGCACAGGATTCGAACCCGGGTTATCTCGACTGAGAGGCTAACGCTCTATCCATTGTGCCACCGCGCTCCACGACAAACGACATAATGGACAGGGCCTATTTTTTAATAAAACGTCCGTGGAAACAAAGGAGAGGCGAAGGGGGAGAGAGGTTGTAAGAACATCATGCCCCGATAATCAGCGACGGTTCCGTGATAGATCAGGTGATGTGAGGGGATACTTGCCTACGGGTGTCGTCGGCTGAATGTATAGAGAGACATCCCCCTCCTCGCAGTTAGCATCCGCCGGCTTGGCGGGCACACAAGTATGGAAGGCCTGGTTCCAGAAGAAGATCCCGCATGTGGTGTGGTGCTGGCGGAACTGACCATCACCAATCGGCTCGCATATGTAGTACATGTGACAGTTGGCAGGGTCTTCCAGCCAAACCTGGCCTTTCGTATAATCGCAGCGTGAACAATCTACGTCCCCTGTTCGTGTAATAAAAATGGATGCTAAAGTGACATAGGTATGTTTCTCATATATTGACAATTATTAACATAAATTGTCTTTAACAGTGGAATAACTATGTTGAACATATACTGCCCGCCAAATTGCATTTATTAAACTCGAATTTTATTACTGAACATTCGTCAGGATAGTTGGTTTTCAAATCAGAAACTTTCATTTTTCATATCCAAGATGTTTAATTTACCTGGTAGAGGCTATCGTCAACGTATCACGTCGACTTCAAGTATGGAAGGCCTGGTACCGATGACGTCATTCAGCGTCATCGGTACTGATGAAGTCGACGTGATAAGTTGACGAAAGCCTCTACCAGGTAAATTAAACACCTTGGATATGAAAAATGAAAGTTTCTGATTTTTATACCCGAATTGAATCTTGAAGCAAGGCTCGCAATCTGAGTGACACAGTTACGTAGCGATACAGCCATATTTTCTGCTTAATATTACGATTATTAATCCTCCTATAACACGTTTGTTTTTAAACAGTACACACTTAGGTGGCAAATGTAACGGGAGGCACACGGTACACTAGATAGATGTGTTACTGCCTAGGTTCAACACCTTAACTGGGTCCTGGGAAATATATACAGAACTGTGAAACTACTATATAATTTGAGTCTATGCCATGACCGTTTACTTTTTGTTGCAAACAACAAGTGTACATTGCCTCCCTATAAAAGATCTACCAAATATAAATTTTAACTCGTTGGCAATTCCCTAAAAATACTATAATAAAATAATAATAGTTTTGCTTACATATAATTTTATTTATTTGGATTATATATGCAATTCACTGCTGTCTTAACTATTGTATTTAATGTTTTATATGTATTTTAATATGTACCTATTGTACTGTTAATCTTCTGAGGCTTCAAAGCAAATAAGTTCAATATTATTGTTATACACAATAATGATTATATCCTACAAAACATACTGACATTTATGCACATTATTAAATGTACGACAAGGTGTGTTCGTTGCAAATTAGATGTTTACCGTTTACATAAATGTAAAACTCCCAATGAACTTTCATGCAGATCTAGATGTTAGCAGTAAGTAAAGGGCTTTATACTATATATTGTGTCCGTTTGACGACCCACTTGAAAATATCAACAAGCTCAAGATAAATATCCCCGCCCGCCCCAATTCTATGTGACGCCCAAAAATAGGCAAAGAGAAAATAAGCAAACAACCCTCACCATCAGACGCTTCGGTAGTAATCAAAAGACATAGCGCTGAAAAGAAATGTGTGTATGTTAAAATAATATGTATTATTATAAAACACAGTGTAGATATATACATATATGTATGTATGTTTATTTGTATATCCAAACATATCTCCGTCATTTATTTTTTTCTTAATATATAACTGAAAATTCGAACTCACTTCAACTCAATACCATCGGCAGTCGTCATCAAAAACGTTTAAGTGACTTCGAATTTTCATTATTGTGTATTAAGAAAAATCAATACTAAATATTATACTTGTAACCTGGAGAACATTTTCACGAATATCTCCGTTAGTTTCGTAAGTACGGTGCAGAATTTGTGTAGGCGGGACCATGACGTTGGTCCATAGATTTTGAGTTGTTTGAATTTCTACCCCCGATGGGATGGTAATCTTAGAGGCTCAACATTTCAAAAGGTTCTCCACCTGAAATATATACCGCGGAATATAATGTAGTTTTTATGTCAGCGTAAAGATAATAAGTTAAACTAGAAATATGTCGCTTAAAGTACGCTGAATGTGCTAATTCTGGATCATATCCACTATTGATGGATCGCTAGTGGGCGCTGGTGTTAGAAATTATGACACGACTTACCAATTTTACAACAATTGTAAATTGGTTTTCATTTTGTTGCTGGATTAGTTGCTCATAATTGATAACACAGGCAAACAGAAGAGATGTGCGCATGGTAGTTTTAGAAAGGCTGTCAAGCAACAAACGTTAGTGTGACATTTAATAGTAATAATAAGGTTGTAGTTGTAGTTATATACGGCCATCTTATAATATATCTGTTCTAGACGCGGCTTTAAGTAGAAAATATCAATACGTGCCTTTTTTTGTCGTGCAATACGGGGGTAACAAGGCTGGTGAGAACAGTTGAAACATGCATGCCTTTTTCACACTATGCGTAGGGCCTACATACACACACACGCACACGCACACGCACACACACGCACACACACATATATATATGCACACACAATGGCTTGCTCACACGCACGTACACATCACACACACACACATACTCTCTCTCTCTCTCTCTCATCCCTCCACCCCAACCCTGCCACCCACCCACCCACCCACCCACGACACCCACACTCCCACACACACACACGCACAGACTCACACACACAAACATATATATATATACACACACACAGACACACAAACACACACACACGTACACAACACACACATACACACGCGCGCGTGCGCGCTCTCTCTCACACACAGACACACACACACACACACACACACACACACACACACACACACACACACACACACACACACACACACACACACACAAAGTAGGATAGAACGTGTCATCCAAACTTCTGCAGCTGCACCTAGGACAGAGGACATTATGAGAGTAAAGCGAACTAAAGTTGATAAAGCTCTCAAAGCCATGGTAGGTTTATTGTCTTGCTGAAGATATGCAGACAAGGAGTGGTATCTTGCAATTTGAATCTATCAAGTTGCCATAGTCGCAACCGGAACTAACAAACATAGAGAAGGGCGTATAATGAATGGTGCCAGACGTCGCGTCACTGATCTACATAAATGAAGCTCATTGTTCACAAATCAGAAAAGACGACCAATAAATTAATTAGGTAATACATATGCAATAATTCAAATCATAACATTTGTTGCAAAGCGCTCTCTTTCAGCAACATAAATATTATCAACGTGGCAACATCCACGCGAACCAACCGAGCTCGCGATTTGAAACAGTTCCGTGTCTGACATGATTTATGGGCAGCGAGTCCGCGATTATATAAATATCAAACATGCCTATAACAACGGAGTAACATAAGTGAAACATAAATAAATCCGTTCGGATCTTCTGCTTTCAGCTACGAACCGCAGGACAAAGCATTGTTGTTCTTTGTTTGATATATGAAAGGCATCGTGTGCGCTTTTGTCTTTTTGTGGAATGGGAAAATTCACGCGTGGTTTATTAAATTGAGTATTAAAAGACAGAATCGCCAATGATCAAAACGTGTTCTAGATCCAAGTAAATGTAATTGGTACTTCTAACTTGCGAATCGCTCTACCAGTTGAGCTAAGCTTCCTTTCACACTGTGTACGTGGTAGAATGAATTTCCAGATGGAAGGTAATCGATTCTCCGAGTTCTAACGTTCATATCCAATTGAAACTCAAAACATTGAAACAATATAGATTTGGTCCATATGAGTCGATCTCAAGAAAAAACGACCATTATTTCAGCAGTGTAATACTGTGGTCCATGTTACGTCATACAATGACTGCGGTTATCGTGAAATATTTGAAGTCTGACAATTAAAAGTATGAAAATTGAAAATAAAATAACAAAATCATCCTTTTTTCAATAATGTGTTATGATATGGCGATGCCTCCGTATTCAGTAAGCTATTTTAATCAATGTTTTCATATTTATTTATATTATTCATATTTAGTTAATAATTGTTTGTTTTATATGTTATCACAAGTTAATTTCTTGAAGGCACAGGTCGCAGCCAGAAAAGGTTAAGAACCGCTGTTGTTATTGCGTTGTTGGTATGTTTTATTTACGCGAATATATGACACAATGTTATTAACGTTTATTGTTTGTGGTTTGAAACCCAGATTATCTTTACTAAATTACTAAATATGACTACTGGTGTTACTGCTGCTCAACTACGTTCTCTGTCTGGGTGTATATTTTACCTAACAGGTATGAGGTGCAGCCAGTAGAGTGTTTGCATGCACGTCCTCTACAATTCGATTCTTTTCCCGTTATCCAGAAAGCTTCGTCTGTGTTTTAAATTGCGTTCCGAGAGCTAGAAACCGATGGAGAGGTTTCGTCTTACGAACACCTTCGTCTTCACAACAGACACGACGATGGAGATAGATGGGGTACCTACTGGTCTAGTTATGGTTATAATCGCAATCCGAAGCAATATTTGAGACGTGAAAATATGTTAAATGCTGCGTTCCAATAAGCGTACAGGGTATATACCTATTTTCTTTGGCTCCGTGGGTTCCTGGGTCTCACGGTTGGGGTCCCTTCAGCCACTTCACATGCTTCCACTAATTTGCAGATATTTGGAAATGAACATATCCCAGCCTCACAAACTGCACGACCCTCTTAGAGAACATACGCACATTTATATGAATGTGCAATGATAATGTTATAATGTGTTTTTGTTATTGTTGCAAACCTTCTTGAGTTGTGATACTCACCAAAGAAGCTGCCAAGTTGGAATGCTGAGAATTTCATTCCTGAAATAAACAACACCAGTTTGTTATACATGTGTCGCTATGAAAACTAACAATTCAACGATAAGAAAAACTAATGTAGGCTACTCGCGGTTATACATATTTGTGTAGTTGTTAGTTTACCTGTGTCTGGTAGTACCCTGTCCTGTACGTTTGCGATACAACTGTTTCTAACTAATTGGCTTGTTTCAACAATGTTTATGAATGTTACTGTCTGGCGGAAACCAACACCAGCTGCGTGATTCACTCCTGTGATTGGGCTGCATCGTAAGATGATGGTCATGACGTCAGCTCGCATGCCAAACTTATTTATTGATTACGTAAACGATGAGTTCTTCATATCGGGTTACATTTAAATAATGGCTTTATGTCTAAGTGAGCAGTGTATCAATATTTGTTGGGCGGATGGGCGGGTGGGTGGGTGGGTGGGTTGGTTGGGTGTGGTGTTTTGCGTGCGTGCGTGTGGTGAGGTGTGCATGCGTGTGTGTATGTATGCGCGCTTGTGTATGTGCGTGTGTGTACATTGGACATTTGGTATAAGGGACACGTTGGCCAAAGTGTTCCGTATGTCATGTGTGTGCCTTATATCAATGGTTGTAGGCTGTACCACAGCCGATCCAGACAGTTTAGAACCGTCACAAACAAAACAAATAGGAATCAGTTGTCATTTGTTCATATTTATGTTCAGCTTCTTAATGACACATCTCTCTTATGCTTCTTCTGAGCTAGCGAAGATCACAATAAGATCTACCATTATTATGTTTTAGAAACTGCTTTTAACTACGTATCTACGCTGCATTCAAATTATCCTTCATGGGTGATAAAGTATTATTGCATTGTATAAACCAGAACATGGATTGCTAAGTTGTAGTCAAATAGCCAAACTCAGTCTTGTTATAAAACGTAACTTACCTTTTTGTCAGGTGTACGTAACAGTCATTATCCATCCTGCCGATTCAAGTCGCCAAAATGTTCAAGTTATCGGCCCGCACCGCCGGTTCACAAACGCCACCGGTTTATCTCGGCGGACACGGCTAGGCTGCAACCGATGCATAGTTCGTTAGAATTCTTAGACCCGACTCGGTTATAGGAGACGGTAAACGCAACTATGGTAATAATTCAACAATAATTCGTTAAAACTGAACTCTTATCACGCGAACGGTTGCACTAAATAGCAAAGCCAACGAACGCCAAGTCTAAACATCGGTGGCATCGCCACCAGCAGTGCAGTTTTTCAAGACGCCATTTTTCATTCTTTTGCCGCGTCTTTCCACTAAATTTTACGCTGTTTGGAAGTTGTCTCGGTTGTAGGTCAGTGTTAGGTACGCTTTTTGTTCTTTATTTACAAATAAATACAATCTAAATCCAAATTTAACTAGTGACATAAGTGTATTTCGTAACGTGACCAACATCGGCAAGGTGAAGGCCATTTAGTTTGGTGATGTCACTTTACAAATAAACCGCGAAACACCTAAAAAGAAATGGTAAATGTACTGTATACATGTATCTGAGTGCAACACTAGTGCAGTTAAATACAAGTACTAGCCTTGGGCAGAGTTTGAACAATCAGGTCATACATTTGGAACAATATTTGTTATTATTATTATAGGCTAGTTTGGTAATTAAAATATTATTTTATAATTTGCACTTTGTTATTATTGTATATTATGTTTTTACATTTTTTAAGGCCTAATTTTAATTCTTTATTAAAAAATGGAAATGTATCGATGTGGTTTGTAAATTAATCGGGCCAGTTTAAATTCAGCAGGGTCAGTTCAAAATTGATCAAAACAAATGTGGGCCAGTTAATTTGTTTGCTAATTTCAGACACTGTATAAGGCTACAACTACGGAAATGTCCTTAGTAGCCAAAAATGTGTCT
Source organism: Paraescarpia echinospica (assembly GCA_020002185.1). Lineage (NCBI taxonomy): Eukaryota > Metazoa > Annelida > Polychaeta > Sabellida > Siboglinidae > Paraescarpia > Paraescarpia echinospica. The sequence goes on from CM034542.1 coordinate 49,558,929, forward strand.
TTGGTCCAAAATATATTTGGAATGGCTTTAATAGCAGTATAAATAGCTTGTTCAGACGGAGCTCGGTGTGCTCTCTCTGGCCATAGTTGATTTTCGTATGTGGTATGATAATCGATGGGACTTTTTGTGTACGAAAGGTGCTCAAACTGCCTGTTTCCGTGTCCGCAGCACAAAGGGCATTACAAATTATCAAAATAATAAACTCTCTAACACCTTGCCTTAATCCATTGTAAGTACCCATACCCACTGATTTATGACGCTCTTTCAATATCCATACCCCTTTCCTTCATTTTACAGGATTTAAACAAATGTCCACAGAAATCTGGTGTTTTACGTTATTCGAAGATTTGTTTGTATGCCTAAGTTTCAATAAAGCAATAACTAGTTAGAAAGTGCATGTACTTTGCCAAAACATGAGGCTATCACCCAACAGTAAACGTCTTACGATAAATCAACTTCACTGGTCGTCACAACACATCTAAACTACAGAAAAGCAGCGTCATCGTTAAGAACGTGTTCTACGTTATCCAGTTTATCAGTTATGAATGTTCTCAGGTTTATTATGTGACATCAGAGGGGTTGAAAATACCAAGTGGTGGTGTTTACGTTATCCGTGTTCTACGTCACTACCCTCAGACTGCGAAGTTTTCTTGCCAGATTCAGACGTAGTTCTGCTAGGGGACGGAACTCTCAGCTTACAAAGCCAAAACAAGTCTTTATTATCTCTAAATGACTGACAAACACATATTGTTTTGTGTCAGTCTGAGCTAATTTTCGTTGACATTGAGAACTAACTAACATATTTCCACTTACAATTAACAATTTTGGTGTTCAAATTGAAGTGAAGACTAGCAGACTTGTTACCTGCCAAAAGTTGCCTGCCCTTCCGAGAGCAAAGGATCAATATCGTAAAATGTAATCGATAACGTAGAATACAACTTGATAACAAAACAATGTCGCTGCTATTTACCCAGCATTTTTCGATACTGTCATTAGACAATCTCCCTTGGGTATTTTCCTGTAACTTGTAGTCGTCGTTTATTGTCATCTAAGACGGTAGGAATAATTAATCATACTTAGACCTTTCAGAATAATATTTGTGTTTCCTGGTACATGCTCTCAATTATTACGTAAGACAGATATTTGCAAAATGCTGCGAAATTTGGCCCAAACTCAGGAAACATAAAGAACAAAATTATGCATATTACTTTGCAAAAGAGAGGGAAAGCGTGGCACAGTAGTATTTCAAAACAGCGCAGTTGACAAAGGATGCTAGAGAAGAGAAAAAAGAAAGGAAATCACGTGAAGTCAGCGAGAGAGAATACTACGAAGTTCAAGCATGGGAGTAGTCAAACATCACCCAGACAGAGTTGAAGTCCAAAGCTAGAACTGCGCAATTCTCGTGGAGGTGTTCACGTAAGCGGATTTTACAGAGCAGATATATCGTTTCTAACAATTACGTTTGCCACCTCTTCAAATAGCTTACCAATGACTACTGCTCAAAGAAGCAGGTAACTGGGCAAATGGAACATGACACATGAAAGCCTTACAGTAAACAGTAATGCTATACGATCAGATGGCTCACAGTGTTGCAACTGTAATCTCAATTTCTAAGGTCATCATCCAAACAAACCTACCCAACATTCAGCAGACACACCTGATTCTCAGATGAAGCAATATAGAAACAGCACCATCTTTGACATAGGTCATGTTCAACATAGTTTTATCGGCGTCATGGCATTACTGTGAATGTGGCTATGTAAACCGAGGAGCTGGAAAACGCAGCTGGTCGTACGGTGAAGAAATAAAAACTTATCACGACAGCACAATACTTCTATGCATGTGGTATTTCTCAGACGAGTCAGCAATACCGTACCTATTGAACATGAACGATGCAGAGAATGAAAAAAAAACATCTGCAAAACCTTCAATCGGATCTGTTAGAGTCCAAGGCTCAATGTGAACTGACGATGTGATGCTAGTCGACCGTTACATAGTACACTATATGGCCTTTGCTGATTTCTGAGATTGGTGAGTTGTTGATTCATCAGTTTCCTCATGGCATACAAAGGACATTTAGAATGAAAGTTTCCAAACGACCAGCAGAGGCCATGCGTTAATAGAACATACACAACGAGATTATTGTTGAGAACTTTGTTGCAGTGAAATTATTTTAAAAATTATGTTATGAAGATGTGCGTATGAAAATCGCTGAGATCGACGATGGGGAGATATATTGGCCACATTAATCCAACATATTCCAACTGAGATCATTGACGGGAGATAATATTGGCCACACTGATCCCAAATATTACAACAGGCAGATCAATGCAAGCATTTATGGCATTTAAGCACATATAGTTATGTTCTGTAGGTGCTAGGATCGTTTATCATCCCTACCAATCGTTTCCAGCCCGATTCGGTGTTTTACGTTATCCGTTTTCAACGGCATCCAAACTCCTTTTGAGACACAACAAATGGCATGACCATTACCGTTTATTCTGTTGAATGAATGAATTTGAACCAACAAAATACTTATACCAACAAATAAAGCAAACATCTTGCCATGGTTAGCAACTTGTGTGTTTTTCGTTATTAGATATTATGATTGAATTATCACTGTAATTAATCATGAGTGTATATTTAAGGAAAATGTGCTACAATAGATAGTGAAATATCGACAATATGTTCAGGTTGTGTTATATTTTGACGTATATTTTAATAAATCAATCTACGAATAGTTCATATTTGTATGTGTCCTACGTTATCCGTATACGGCAGTGTAAATCGTAATAATCCATGATAATTGTACTACATCTCCGAAATATTTAATTAGTTAACACTTCCACAAATGCTCTAGATGTCATTATAAATATTAAAGAATGTAGTAAGCGATGTAGTATTTCTACTGTAAATAAATCGAAGGGACACACTATCGTCATTTGTGTACGCATGTTTACTTGATTATACATGTTATTTTAACATATTGTGATACATTTTGCATCGAGGTTTCACGCCATAGTCCAAAATCAATAAATTTTATGTTCTATTTTTATACAATTTGTTGATACTGTGTATAAACCGTATACTTATAAATAGGCAAGTTTGTGTATTATACGTTATCCAAATACATCATTAGTTGAAATCCATACCATCAGCCACATGCTCTGTTGAGGCGAACCCCATTGTTCTACAGCATACGACAAGGGCCAAGTGAAAGACATCACAACAAAATCAATGGTATGGCTTCCCTGATTTAGCAGCGTTTTGGAAACCGATAAACTTTGACCATTTCCCATATTACCACATCAGCAAAACAAAGTCGTATTTTGCTATGACACCTCTAAGGTGGTAAATAATGCGTATATTATTATATATTATTGTGGTGCATGCCGTGGCCAGTGTCTCACTTTGCACTAGGTACCATTTTCATTTCTTAAATGTTGATTTTATGTATAATAAGTTTCATTTAGTAAGACAAGAAGGTATATAAAAAATGGCAAAAAAACCATCATAGTTTGAATAGTTATTGCAATACAGGTAGATTGGATGAGAAGAATTGTTGTTCCAAGAACCTCAAAATGTCTAGATTCGTATCAAAATACAATTTCGTTATTATATTGAGTTCATATTTTTTCGAATTTCTAAATTGGACTGGGGAAATTTTCGGTAGTTTTAACCATAATATAATGTACTACTTCTACTACTGGGCGTGTAGACACGTGAAACGAATGAATGGGCAGTGACCTATCGACTGCGAAGATGCCCGCAGAATGGAGGGTTAAAGGAGAAGAGGAAGATCTTGATTTAGATAGGACAGGGTGTATTTGAAAGGGAGCGGAGAACGAGAGCGATAAAAGGGACTAGGAGACGGGTGATCGGGACGACAACAAAAAGGGACAAGTACCAAAAAAATGGAGGACCGATATCAGTTAAGGCCAGCCTAAATCCGGAATCCTGGGAAAGAGGAGATGAACTTCTATTGTTGCTGCTCCTACTTAAAACAATTACACAATAATCAGTATTTCTATTTTATTAAACAAGCAGATTGCAATACCCGTTATGGCACCAATTAACTACATTCAATGAGAGTTGATTTTCTTTTCTTCATGGACATCAACACTGATCACAAAGTACACAAAGAAACTTAAACGTCCATACAGTTATCGTGACTACTTATAACTACAGTTTCAAAATTATGAGAAAAGACTGCATCGTAAAAAGAAATTATAGGGAAGGGAAGCATTTGTTTTGTTTAAATACACGGAAGCCGGGACGAAATTAATATTGGGTGGGCTGAGTCGGAGCTTCTGCACCACTCACTCCGCTGTCGGATGATGACATCGGAAGGCGGAGGGGCTGCTGTTTACTACTTTTTTGCGGTGACGTTCAACATTTTTTTAAATATTATAGCCCTCCTATTCACCCCCTTGAGGCTCGCCAAAACACCATCTTCAGGCTCTCAAAAATCGATTTGCACCCCCACTCCCGTGGAGGCTAGCCAAAAACACACCTTCAGGCTCATCAAAAGCAACAGATTGTAAAGTTAATAAAACACAGGACGGGGTTCGTAGTGGGCGTGAAGATTTAAATCATAATAAAATATGACTGTGTAAATTATTGCCCGAATACGACGTAAACGGCCCATCAATAACGTCATCGCTATCTCGTATGACGCCTTGACAGAATCTTTATTGGCCGAGTACATCATGAATGTTAAGTTATGACTGTTATGTAATTTCAAAAGCCGTCACGCGTCATCACACACATGCCACTGTTTCAGTCCACTGGAAATAATTACGGGAATTCATAACATAGGTTCCGGAACCGGGAGGGGAGCTTGGGGTATAAGCCCCCAATAGTGGCTTGGAGATAGAATTAACACTCCAATATTTATTTAAGGAAGGTGTACATCTTGGGCGTAAATTTGTTGGTGAGGGCTGGGGATAAAGTTATATGCCCCCCCCAATATTTAGGGAGGGGATGCATTTTAGATGTTCCGGCGCGTATGTATAGTCACGTCATTGCCAGTACAAAATGTTGAAGGCCGGTTGGAGAGTGAATCTAACGCCCACAAATACTCGTGGTAATGTACGCAAAATTGTCAATTAATAAAACATTCATGAATTAATCATATTCATATTGGTCTTCGGGTAGCCGTTTTGGCCCTAGACATGCGGCTTCGGGCCATCCAATACGCCTAACCGAAGGCAAATACAAAGACAATACGAATATAACCAACATTGGCGTATCCAAGGGGCCTAGGTGCATGTGCCCCCTAGACCTTTGGAATTTGGCGTGCCCGTAGACCTTTTGAATGGGCCCACATAACCGTGCCCCCCTGAAACTCTTTGAAATGTGCCCCTGTTCATGTTATAATAAGTTTAAGATACGGCCGCACAACGACGAAGAATTTTCAACAGCAAACCCCCTCCCCTGTCTTCCGATGTCACCAGTCAAGCCGAGACAGCAGAGAAGCTGTAACGGCAGCGCGGCAGCGACCAATGTTGTACACCATTTGGTTCGGCCATGTGCCCCCTCTGAACTACCCTCTCTGGATCCTGGCCAAGTAATAACAATTTAGTTTTCAATTTCTCTGAAAATAATATTTATGTACATTACTTCTCACATTATTACAAAACTATCATCATATGATACATGTCTACACAAATTATATTAGTAAAAACGTTTTTAAATGTACAAAACTCAAAATTAGTTCTATTATATATAAAACAAACATTACATGCGTCATGTCAGCCATTAACTGTGCAACAAACTCACAGCCATTGTATAACTTGACTGAGTCAATGTTAAACAACATAAGCTGAACTAATTGCGTAACTATAACTACGACACGGGGTCAGCTGTGCTCCAGGGCTACAGGGCTCATAAAATATGCTGTGTTTCACAACAAAAACACCTTGGGTGTGTCACAATAAAGTGTTATCCCACCACTGGTTTATGTGTGGTCGCATGAATTCACGAAGTCTCGTATTAGGTATACCATTACATATGAATGGGTTTGATCGTCACCACACATCATTAGGAAAATACGCCACATATCAAAAAGAACATTATTAATGCACATTTACGCGATTGTGGATATAAGAGGCAGGCAGTGTGGTGGGGAGTGTCTTAGCAGCCACGTCACGTCTTTTGAATCAGGCGGTTTAGGGCAGTGGATTTGGAAGCCATTCTGGGTCGTTCAATAAAGTTAGTCGCACACGATGTACTGGTCGGGATGGATTGAACCAGTTCGAAATGTTATATTGTGTTGGACATTGTGAACGTGTGAGACGACGTCTTAATGCACTACACGTCACATGTTTAAAATGTCCTACAGAATCCATCACAACATCGCCACAACAGTAGAACAGATCGCACAATCCATGGCATTGGAAGTTGTTGAACTTTGAGGTGGACAATGTTGTCGGTTGTAAACACATTCAGGTCCAAAACTCCCCCGAGTCTATTCCACCCAAACTATTAATGTCATATCAGAATGTCATGTGATCCAAATATAAAATGTTAAAAGGCATAATAATCAGTTTGAAATGTCACAATGTAGTTGCACTGTTCTATGACTACATGACATATTCCGTCATAAGGCTGTGTTATACTGCACTGCGACATCTTCCAGCAGCAACTTGCGATACAAACTGATGTAGCGCGCGGCCTCTGTTGTTTTTGGTACAATGAATTTATCACAGAACTCGGGTCGACTTGCGATGGCTGGTATGTCATCCTGCAGTCCAAGCAGCCGTAGGAAACTCAACACAAAGTCATAGCAGTTGTTGTCTGTCTGTGAATACCTGCACAGAAAGACATCATTACTAGGGGGTGACTAGTTTTACTATTATGATAGCGGGCTGTATTATAATTGCAACAGCATCATGGCATAGCAAGTACCAAAAAATGGGCCAAGAGGCCCTGAAGTCCTTTGGACTAATACGTCGATATGTGACCCCGGCTGTGCCAAATGAGTGATAAGTCGGAAAAATTGTAACATTGTTTTCTTACATCCTTGTAAAGGTTGGGTAGGGTGCTTTACACAGTTTAAACAATTATGCTACAAAAATTGGCAAAGTTATGGAGCATTGAACATGGTAGAGTTCAAAAAGTGAAAATGAAGAAAACGGCTGTTGAAGTTTTACATTATATATGCAAATGGATTACGTGGAAATATTACATGCATGACATTCAAATGTGGCACACAGTATGTATGTCATGTTGCACTGATACACTAGAAGTACAAATATGCTGCTACAAAAACTTATCAAGTTATGCCAAATTATGTCTTTATGTGTAAAACTAAGAGGACAGATTATTTGAGAGCAAAAGGCAGCATCAGACACTGGGACCGTGTGAGTGCTGCCTGGCTAAATGGATGCAATGGTGCTTTGAAGTTAGTTCGTCTGCCAACTATCTTTTTCACACAAGCCTATAGGTTTAGTGGCTGCCAGCACACTACTGAGCCTAAGCTACCACGCAGGTGTAAAAAACGTCCTGATATATTTGAACTTGAGCCACTAATTAACTGTCCACCAAGCAGTAGCAGAGCAGTTTTATAATAATAATAATTCACAAGTTAAGTAGCAGTGATCTTCCTTTTACATTCATGTGATGTTTATTGTGAGCAGGGCGGACAAATGATTATCATACGTAGACAGGTACAGAAAGAAACCGACATTTTCTATAAAAAGAACACGTTTGCTATCAATGGCATGTATTTCCTATTGTTGCCGTTTCTGCCGGGCAGAAATCAAACAACCCTGTAGGTAGTTATTAATCAAATGTTTTTGGTGAATCATAGTTACAGACCATAAAGGATTATGATGGAAGTAAAATGTTGACATGTTTACTGTTCACTTATTGCACTATGTCTTGCATTTAGAGGAATAATTATAACAGAAAATAAAATGTTGTTTTTAAATGCATGCATTGACGAGAAACTAAGAATTACTTTTCTGTGGCCTAAGAATAACTAATTTCAGAAACTTCCTGCTTATATAAAACAACTGCATAAAAATAGATATCCATGCAAGACACAGACTCCGCATATGACAGACGTTTTGGGAAGGGGAATAGATTCCCAGCCAGCACCCACTAGACCCCTGGACAGTTGGGCTTACATTTTCAGGGGTCATCCTGAAACAACCAAATGTCAACCATTAGAAGAGTTGACATAGTTCCGCTATACACAAGAAATCTGTATTTGATTGAATCATTCTAGTATCATCAGCATATAGTAGAAAATACATTTTCATCATCATCATTACTAAGGTTGTTGTAAATTTCGCCAGCTGCCATGTCAAGTCCCTTATAATTATGACTAACACTCTGTTCAAAATCATTCAGGTAAATAGCAAATAACAAAGGAGACAAGTTTTCTCCTTATGGTAACTTTACATCACATCAGAAGAAGGCTGACACAGCCCCCAAAAATGAAAAATTTGTACATTATCTAGTGATGTGGTTTTGAGAAGGGCCCTTGAGACTATCCCCTAGCAGTAGATTTTGTGTATTGTGTCAGAAAAGGAACCTGGAAGCCTCTGCCAGTGACCGATTACAGATTAGTCACAGTTTCAGTCAGGCAGACCGGCCCTCCACAGTGAGGTGCGACAGATGTTGTAGGAAAAGGGATTAGCCAGATAAAGCTGCAGCAGCTGCTCCTGCAGTAGACAATTTAGTTAGCAAATTTAGCATTTTAGGGGACCTTTGGTGCCCTTAGAATGATTCAATCAAATACAGATTTCTTGTGTATAGTGGCACTACCACATGAAATGTATATGCAAAATTAGAGAAAAGGTTACTTAAGAGTTTTTTGAAAAAATAGGCAAAATGTGAAAATTTACCAGTTTGGGGAGTCCTTTTTTGGGGGGTCATTAGGTGCCCTTAGAATGATTCAATCAAATACAGATATCGTGTGTACAGTGACACTACCACATGAAATGTCTATGCAAAATTAGAGAAAAAGCTGCTGAACAGTTTTTGAAAAAATAGGCAAAATGTTACATTTTTACCAGTTTTTGGGTCCTTGCAGGCCCTAGGGAGCCCTTAGAGTGATTCAATCAAATACAGATTTCTCGTGCATAGTGGCAGTGCCCTAAGATATGTCTATGGACAATTTGAGAAAAAGTTGCTGAACGGTTTCTGAGATACGGCAGCTAACTGCGGACGCAGAGTGATGGCAATAGATTAAAAACAGTCTTATACCATAAGTTATGGGTAGCGCAATAACGTGGGCAAGGGCGCATCAGGACAGGGTAGCCTAGGGAGACCAAAGCACTGCAACTGCACACCCCCCTTGAAGCTCGCCAAAAATGCCAACCTTGAGGCTCGCCAAAAATTCCAACACTTTTTGCAAAAAAATACCAACACTTTAAGGTCTGGGAGGGTACCTAACACTAGCAAAGGGAAATTCCAATGGTCTAGCAAGACCACATGCCCCCAGGTCCCCCGGAAATGCATGTGGTCGGGGCAGTTATTTCAAAATGGTGAATCCATGAATGACGCCATTGTTGATGTGAGGGTACCAGGGTAGTAACAAAAATAAAGTTTTAACATTTTTTTTAAAGACATTTACCATTTTTATTGCAATTTTGTATCAGCCCTGCCGATTGTTCCTGCTGATGGTTCAGCATACCATCAGTGATACCTACAGATAGTTGTCAGTAAATTAATTATAAATAGCACATAATAATACATATTATTTAACGTATTATGCTTACACTACATTGAGTATTATGGTTACATGTTTGAACTACAGTACAACGTCACTACAATTAAAATAGCTCAATGATATCCACAGCATATCCAGAACCAGCTGCCTGAGTGCACAGTAGTCACATCGCTAACCCTAGACATCTTCAAGGGAAGGTTGACCACTCTTGACATTTAAGCACTGCACTTTCATATATCTGTTTAGCCAGTACTACAGTTTAGCATTGCATTTATCCAGAACTTAGCCAGTCTTTAATTACCATCTCTTGCACAACATCCATGTTGTACATAATCACCAACTCTAACCACATTGTATATAATCACAACAGTGCAACAATGCTCCAGAGGAAGACGGGTTCTGTGCTCACCTGTCAGGGTGCCAGGTGTCATACGCAGAATGCTGCTCCAATTTTTGGTCCCACAATGCAATGCAAGTTTCATCATACTTCTGTAAGAGAGGAACACAAACACACTGGTCCCAGCCCTCCAGACTCCGGTTCACCCCTTTCTCGTTGTAGTCATACACAGCACCTGTAAGCACACATTACAGGTATACATACCATCATCATAAAAGGTAAGTTCTTATACAGCGCAGTATCCAGTCTTCATGACTGCTCAAAGCACTTTACACTTTACTCCCTGGCAGACCTGTTCAATCAAACACCACCTAAGCTTCTCTGGGAAGCATTCAGCCATGCTGCAATTAATGTGTGAACACTATTAGTACACAAATATCCACCATTGACTATAGTCAGGTACTCATTCATACAGATCAATGTGAAATGAATGAACTTGCACATGGTTTGACATGACAGCACATGATTCAAACGTGGGTTCTCTCGATTGAGAGTCTAGCCACTGTACCACTAAAACATACACCAGTGTATTGAGAATTGTCACAGAAATGGTGAAAGCTATAACCTTGGTTAAATTGAGCTCTCTATTCCTCATTTCTAATATAATGTTCTTTACGAGAATAATAATACATTTCTTATACAGCGCTCCATCCAAATCATTGCTCTGGGTGCAGTCCAGCGGTTATTATAAATAAATTAAAAATATATAAAACTATACATATTTTAAAATACTAATAAACACATGGCTTTGAGCTATTAAAATAATAACAATAGATTAATTATAATAATAAATTATCTAAAAAAAATTAATAAGTGTATGAATAATTAATTATGATCATGATTGTAAACATACAATAGAATGTTTAAAAAATTCTAAAAGATGGGTTCTGAGTGCCATTTAGGACTGCCTAACACTCACACACTGACACATTATGAGAGGCACTAGCTCACATGCCATTGGAGCTGCACAAGAGAAAGCCAATTTTAGTGGAGGAATTGCTGCCCACAAAATTGTGTTTAATAAACCTGAAACATTATTCATAATTATAATGCTACACCCCCAAATATATAAAAACCACTCAAGTTATAAGCACAGAGCCATTACAGAGAGAGGCAATACCAAACACAACTTCCTGGACTAGAGCATAATTGCAGTTTGGATTCCGCAATCAAAACCATAAAATCAAAACTCACACTGTGAACTTCCCGCTAATAATTACCACTCCTGAGAAAGGAACTTACAAACTTGCTTTAAGCATGGTATATGCATATATCCAGTACAAAATACAAGCAAAGTACTGCACCACAATTGTTTTATTAATTATACTACAAAATATGTCAGTGACTAAACTGAATATTAACTAGATGATAGGTTTAACCATACTATAATGTTGGGTCATGTCTCTAGGCATTCTAGCTTGTATAGACAAATCTTGTTCGAGTATTATATTGATTCCTAGTGCGAGTCATGCAACAAAACAAAAACCATGGTTTCAGATGCAAGGTCATACAACCAACAGTCAACATCACTTGGCTCTTCCGTGTTTATGTTTTCATGGGTGCCAGGATCGTTGACTTGACCAATTTCTGAACTCTCACAGTCAAAAATGTTCTGTTCAATCTAACTTTATGGTCTTTACAATATTTACAATCTTACCATTACAGGTCTACAAGTACAAATTATCCTAGCAACTTGTCAGGGGCTTAGCCACAGACCCGTCTGCCCATCTTCAAGACTGTCAGATGACTGGCCTAGACTGGGAATTACAACCGATAAGACGGATGGAATTTAGAGAGGGTTAGCTGGCCGCTAGATTAACTAGTAGGTCCAAGTCTAGGGGCCCATATTAATGACTATCATTTGCACAACTGGTAGTGAAACAAATTGAATGGATCAGTATTAATTAAATAAATGGTTCAAATTACATCGGTTTGTCATGGCCACTAATGACTGTGATTGACATGAATGGCTTCTGTGCAAGTTGTTGGTTTGTCATGGCCACTAATGACTATGATTGACATGAATGGCTTCTGTGCAAGTTGTTGGTTTGTCGTGGCCACTAATGACTGTGATTGATATGAATGGCTTCTGTGCAAGTTGTTGGTTTGTCGTGGCCACTAATGACTGTGATTGACATGAATGGCTTCTGTGCAAGTTGTTGGTTTGTCTTGGCCACTAATGACTGTGATTGACATGAATGGCTTCTGTGCAAGTTGTTGGTTTGTCATGGCCACTAATGGCTGTGATTGACATGAATGGCTTCTGTGCAAGTTGTTGGTTTGTCGTGGCCACTAATGACTGTGTTTGACATGAATGGCTTATGTGCAAGTTGTTGGTTTGTCTTGGCCACTAATGACTGTGATTGACATGAATGGCTTCTGTGCAAGTTGTTGGTTTGTCATGGCCACTAATGACTGTGATTGACATGAATGGCTTCTGTGCAAGTTGTTGGTTTGTCATGGCCACTAATGACTGTGATTGACATGAATGGCTTCTGTGCAAGTTGTTGGTTTGTCTTGGCCACTAATGACTGTGATTGACATGAATGGCTTCTGTGCAAGTTGTTGGTTTGTCGTGGCCACTAATGACTGTGATTGACATGAATGGCTTCTATACAAGTTGTTGGTTTGTCTTGGCCACTAATGACTGTGATTGACATGAATGGCTTCTGTGCAAGTTGTTGGTTTGTCATGGCCAGTAATGACTGTGATTGACATGAATGGCTTCTGTGCAAGTTGTTGGTTTGTCGTGGCCACTAATGACTGTGATTGACATGAATGGCTTCTGTGCAAGTTGTTGGTTTGTCGTGGCCACTAATGGCTGTGATTGACATGAATGGCTTCTGTGCAAGTTGTTGGTTTGTCATGGCCACTAATGGCTGTGATTGACATGAATGGCTTCTGTGCAAGTTGTTGGTTTGTCGTGGCCACTAATGACTGTGTTTGACATGAATGGCTTATGTGCAAGTTGTTGGTTTGTCGTGGCCACTAATGACTGTGTTTGACATGAATGGCTTATGTGCAAGTTGATGGTTTGTCTTGGCCACTAATGACTGTGATTGACATGAATGGCTTCTGTGCAAGTTGTTGGTTTGTCATGGCCACTAATGACTGTGATTGACATGAATGGCTTCTGTGCAAGTTGTTGGTTTGTCATGGCCACTAATGACTGTGATTGACATGAATGGCTTCTGTGCAAGTTGTTGGTTTGTCATGGCCACTAATGACTGTGATTGACATGAATGGCTTCTGTGCAAGTTGTTGGTTTGTCTTGGCCACTAATGACTGTGATTGACATGAATGGCTTCTGTGCAAGTTGTTGGTTTGTCGTGGCCACTAACGACTGTGATTGACATGAATGGCTTCTGTGCAAGTTGTTCGCATGCTAAAGGCACACTTTGAATTAATTCAAATCTGGCAAAAATATTTCTGGCTAAGGGCCTGCAACTCATCATTGGGGGGTAAGACATTCCATGACATGGTTTGTGTGACATCAGTATCAAAGAACTGATTTCGGGTGAAATATCTATAACATCATACCATAGACAAATTTATGCATTAATAAAATTGGAAAGCATGCACATTTTCATCCTCACCTCTAGAGTTGGTCACACCGACATGTAAATTAGCAGCCTTTGAGTAATCTCTGCAACAGATGAAGCTACACGATATATTGATCACTAAAAAGGATGATAAGTACACTCCTGTATATGAGGAATACAAGTCACAATGGCAAAACTATATATATATATATCATATATATATATAGCTATTTGGGCTTCAAAAGTGCACTAAGACACAATATTTTTGTAATATAAATATGTCTGGGATGATGTTGAATGATAAAACTAATGCTCTGAGGTATCAAAGTTATGCAAAATTCAAGTTATAACGGCGAAATCGAGGTAGGTCCTGATTCTTCATAAATGCCTCAAATTAAAACTAAAACTTAGCAATACAAAAAATGGCATTAGTCATTAGATCTATAAAACTTTTCCACTGCGTTATTTTGGGTATAATTTACATATCCGTCATGCTTGCGTACAGCGATACTTACTCCAGGAAAGTGCCGTGTGTGGGCTTCAAAACAACGCAGTAGCGCGCTTCCGTGGAATGTAGGAACGGCGTAGGAAGTCGGAAGGGAGGCACTTTCATGGGGGTCGTGTAAACATCGCCTTCACAAAGAGGGCATGTAGGTGGCAAACTCAAACACAGTAAGCTCGCATCGGTTTGGCAGTGATGAAAACATACAATCGGGTCGTTAGCCATCGTACTAACACTAGGAAAGCACGCATTTCACATGTCGAATGTCAATTTATGTAATCTTTCCTTCCGTGTTTACGTTTTCGTGGGCGCCGCCATGATTGACTTGACCCATTTCACGCTCTCTCAACATTTATGCCTCGTAGGCAGCAATTAACTTCTACGCTGTTGTTCTTGTTCTGTTGTCTGTTTGATAGTGTTGAAAACATATAATGGAATTGTTTACCAGCGCACTTATCACCAACAACATCCGCATTTCACATGTCGAACGATAATTTATATAACATCTCTTCCGTGCAGCTTTTTGTCGTGTTTATGTTCTCGCATTGGCTGCCATCATTGAATTCACCCATTTCACGTTCTCTTGACATTTATTACTCATAAACATCAGTTAACTTTTAACAAGATTTAACAAAATTGCTACCCAGAGAATTAACTCTAGGTGGCAGGTGGACACGGAAGCCCTTTGGCTTATCGAGAGTCCGACCCTTTTATTTATGTGTATCCCGCCCTTCTGAGGTATGTGTCGATTTTATTTTTAAACATATTCACGCTACTAGCACCACACAATCAGCAGATAATCTGTTCCATTAATTTACTGTCCTTTGTGAAAATGAGAACTTTCTTATATCTAATCTACACTGCTCCTTCGCTAATGTAACTTCATGTCCTCTAGTCCTATCTTTCTTAACTGAGAAAAAAATATTTCTATCAATATTTTTATAACCATTCATTATTTTAAACACTTCTATCTGATCTCCTCTCAATCTCCTGGTCTCTAGTGTTAAACCACATTCTTTTAGGCGAATTTCATAACTAAGATCCCTCAGTTTTTGTATCATTTTAGTCGCTCTCCTGTGTACTCTTTCTAGCATATCTATGTCCTTCCTGCGATACGGCCTACACGCTTGTATCAATATTCTAAATGTGGCCTCACTATTGCTTTGTACAGCGGTATTATTAGTTCTTTTTCCTTATACGCTATATTTCGTCTAATTAATCCAAGGATTTTATTTCCCTTTGAAGCTGCAATTGGTCAGCAATTTTTCATGTGTTAAAATCAACATTCTCTCGACGTGGTTGGTGTGAGTGTAAATAGTTGCATCATAAAAGTGTTCATGTTGGATTTTCAAAAGACATGCATTCTAAGCCTGTATTAAATTGATAACAACTGCACTTCATCTTAGATCCACCCTATAATGTCCAAAACATTTGCATTGCCTCTCGACAGATACAGTTATGTATGTTGCCATTTCAAAGCTTGGACAGTTTTATTCACTACACAGTTTCAATTCAGTCAGTCTTATAAATAAGTACCTGGTTGTAGACTGCACTGACTATAAATAATAAGCACGTGAATATCTTTTGTGCAGTAATTGTGGTGTGGCTGAATGCATCCCAAACATGTTGAAAAGATGACCGAATGAATAGGTCTGCCAGGGTGTGAAATTTTAAAGTAATATGAATTATCTGGATTGGATAACACACTATATAAGAACAACCTTGATCTTTCCTATTAATGTTTATGAAAAATGCAGAAATATAACTTTATATAAACATGTTCATGTGATGTTTATCAGAGACTGTAAATGGGAAATAATGTATACACTCTTAAATCCAGTTCTATAAAAAGTTTGCACACAATGGTGTGAGTGTTTTTAACATGTCATAATAGTTGGCCATTATTTTGTTAAGTTATGGGAATCTAATTATTTTATACACTGCCACACTGTAAATAAAATGTGTGACAGATGTAGCAAAATTAATTAAGTGGTTTATACAATAACTAATTAATGTTGTACAGTACAGACCTCTGCTTTTCAAGGGAGTATTACCATTAATGCTTCTGTGTTAAAGGGATCACGTCTGTATCCTTACCCAATATCATCCTCTCACACCATGGTTGCTATTGATCAGGCCTAGTATTTATTAGCCGGGAGTTCACTGAATCAGTTGTACTTCGTCCCACTTGTGGTCTTTATTGACATGTGCATATCTTCAAAGGGCATTTCCAGGAATTATTTGAATGTTGTTGCCACATTCTAATTGTGAACACTATACTGGGCAAACTACACACAATTTGACAGGCACGTTGGATATATTAATAAATAAAAGTCGCTTTAAATGGTGCATCAGAGATGGATACAGAGAGGGTAGTCTGGGGGGATAAAACCTCCAATTGCACCCTCCCTTGAGGTTCAGCAAAAAACTTCCATTGGAATTGGAACCAAATTAATATCAGGTGGGGCGAGCAGCAACTTCATCATGACTCCGCCATCAGGTCATGACACCGGAAGATGGAGGGGGTGCAGGTGTTGCTGAAGATGTTTTGCCAGAGCTTCAGCACCACTCCATTTTCACTATTATGTTGTCGGTGATGACATTGAAAGACGGAGAAGCTGTTGAAAAATTATTTTTGCAGTGACAATCATAATTTCAGATGCTCACTAAAAACCTCCAATTGCACACCACTCGAGACTCACCAAATCGGGGCCACATTCCAAAGGTCTATTACTATTAAAGGTTTGTACAGCGTACATGGAATATTTTTCTATTCTAAAACCGCTCCACATATCATAAACCAACAACTGAGCTGAGTCAGGCATGATTTATTAAATATGTTCTCACAACAGTGTTATACATGCTGTAGTCAACAATGTCCATGTATCATGCAGGTTTATTCCAAACTGCTTATTCCCGAGTTAACACAGTATTTCAAATCAACCTGTCCACTCCATCTTGTTCTACTTCATTCGCCATATTCAAAAGTATGAAAAACAAATTAACTTATTGTCTAGACTGCACTGACTTTGTTCTTTTAACTAGGCAACATTGACGCAAACACAGCTGGCCTTAAAAGATCATTTCTACCAACCAATCAGCCTCTGAAAATAACTCTCAGGGGCAATAATTAGGAGTCATTTGCAATTGTTAGCATGTACATATTCGTACAGTGCATCTAAAAGGGGAGAGGCCATGGCCTGAGTACTAATTATTAAAAATGTGAATTATGTAACAACTATGTTTGTAAATCAATGTTTGTAAACATGAATATAATGGTTGTTGTTATAATGTCTTTCACATACAAAGTGGCATAACATAGTTACAAACCAACATATGACTTTCATTGTGGAACATTATTGACATTTTAAAGTACAAATTCTGGGGGGGAAGTTTAAGAATGAGTACGCTCTGTACGAATAGCTAAATGTCAACAATTGTTTACGACTCCTTATCATCTGGGAGATAAATCACTTCAAGACTCTAGACAACATCTATCTTGGTGCCAGATAACAATAAATAATGATCCTGTGATCCCACATAGTCTAATTTAAAGTTGCATTCCGAGATTGTCCATATTTAGATACAAATGTCCAGTGAATCAACATGCACATTATTCTGCTGACCGAACCTGGTGACTGGTAATTTGCAAAAGCATGATATATCGAATAACATATCAAATGACAAAGTGACATATGATCAAATAAGTTAATGTCATTCATGTTGTACATAGAATTGAAGGTGGTAGTTTCACTCAGAATGCAACTTTAAGACTTTGCATAACACTAGCATAGAATATACAAAACCATGATAATAACAACAATTGTCTGTATGTGTGGTGTGTGTGTGTGTGCACGTGCGTTATGTGTTATAAAAATATATAATAGCAGGTATGATGTATAAATATACTGGCCGACTAGCATGCCATGTTTTTTGCCATTTTCATGAATATTTAAAGAAATGTTTGCAATAGAGATTGAAAGCCGATGAATAACAATTATCAGCACCTACAACTAAGCTTTGCATTGAAATGTTACAAGATCTCGCAGCAAGGCATGCGACAGTGCAGGGTGGATGGCATCTTGATTATATATAATAAGCATGTTCGCGTTTCAAAGGATGTAAGATTTGCTTAGGCCATTTTGATCTGCTTCATCAGTTCATGCCATTCGACACAGTTGAGAGCACGTAGCTTTCTGATGTCCCCGAAACTGTGTAGTTGCAAGCCAAATTTGTTCAAGTCCCGTTCAACATCATTGGCAATGTCACTTGAGGTCACCCACAAAAGCCGCCCCTGTCCGGCTTGAAGTATTCGTCAATGTCAAGCTGGGCAGACGTAGCACGTGTCTAAAGAGTCACCACCAGGCATTTCGGACCAACCGGCTGATCGACTTGCACTGGCATCGACAATATAAGGGCATTTTTTTCAATTCAGTCCAGGAAAATTTGGGAATAACTAACAAAGTCAGTATCATCTGCATATTCAATGTCAAATGGCAGGTCGATGTCAGTGATTGGTCGTTGAGGCAGCTGTGCGAAAATAGAGAACGAAAGAAGGTATTGAATGCTCGGCCCATGTCTATTCTAAGAATCTTGACTGCGACACAGTATCTCTGTGCCTTAGCACACATCCATCGGTACCCTAACACTACGTCAGCTGTACTTCGACCTCGATGGAATCCACTCCGACCAGGTGAAAGGAATTCATCAACTTTCGATGTGATTCGGGACAAAACCACTAGCGACAGCGTTTTGTGCAGCATAGTCAGTAGGAAGATAGATCTCAAACTCGTTAGAGGCCCTACCCTCTTACGGGGCTTTTGTAGTAGGATTAAGACACCTCTACCAAGCTCCAGTGGTTCATGTTGTCCTAACGCGTCATTGAATATTTTCGTGATGGCGTTTGCCAGTCATGTGGACATGTGCTTTAGTAGCTCTCTCTCTTCTTTAGTTGTAGTGGGTGTGGGCAGCGCTGTTGGGGGGCCATGAAATGCTGGGATTCCTTCGGTTACAGAACCGCGGAATTATTTGCCGAAGTATTCACTGACCCTTACACCGAACTCAGCCAGATCTCTAACAGTTCGACCTTCTTCGTCGTGTATCGTGGCCTGAACGTAAGGATTGCAAGTCAACATCGTAACTGTGCGGAACATCTTGGCTCCATCGTGCAGCCTTTCGATCTCGGTTGCTAACTCGTCTAATCTAGCTGACCCGTTCTCTAGAGCTTTTAGGCGCATTGCTTGAAGTAGCATGTTTCGTTCTTGTTTTAGTCTGCTTTTTTGTGTCGAGTTGGTGGTTTTACTGATTCTCAGCCGTAGTTCCTTTTGGGTGATCGACATGCTGTTTAGCTCTGGGCAATAGATGGTGTGGTGCCTAGCTGTCTGTGGGGCTGTTCCAATGGTGGAATCTGCAGCTGATTTGATTGCATTTTCAATGGAAACCCATCTATCGCTTGGGCTGATGTTAGTGTCTAAGTCCTGAAGCATATTGGTGCAATATTCTTTTTTTACATTTTCACACGATAGCTTTTCTGTGCAGTATCGAATACACTTTTCAGAACTTGACTACTGGTATAAATAATTGCATGTCTACAAATCCTTCCCTATGGTTCAGCCAACATTCTAGATATCAGTTCAACCGACTACGCACGCAATACAAGATGAAGCGAGGTTTGAGCAGCAAGCAAGATGGCCACAAGGAAGGAAGAGAAGGTCTGTTTCTGCAGCGTCACACATCTTGCTTGTCAATGTGGAGCTCTGGGTTGACACACCTACAACAGATGGACATGGCACGAGTTCAATCATAGCATGAATTGCCTTGTATTTACATGAACATTTCTTGGTACACTTCACATATTTCTGAAACAGCTTTCAAATCAAATTTGCAGACATTTTTGTAATTTTGTATGTTACCAGGTTACCAAGTTTTTAAGAATCAGCTGAAGAGGAATCGGTTAATGTGAGCTGGACATATGGAGCGAATGGGAGCAGAACAGCTGGTAAAAAAAGCAGAATGGAAGGGAAAAGGAGAAGAGGATGACCTAGACTGCATTGGGAGGATTGTGTAAAGACAGATTTGAATGGATTGACAGACGAGTGGAGAATTAGTGCAAAACATAGAGGTGAGTGGAGAAGGACAGCAGTGCAAAAACAGTGAGAAAAAAAGAAAACAGAAATTGAGGACCAGCATCGAGGCCAGCCTCACCTCGAACATACAGGGAAAGAGGAGAAGAACAACAACTTTAACAAATATTCATAATATTTAGGTTAAGGCCAGACATGGCAGGTAGATAGGATTATTTTTGTAATTTGTGCAAGCTGTGCAATTTTGTTCCCCAAAGTATGGAATGGATCATACTGAATAAAAATTATATTGAACTTTTTTTGGCCAGACCCTCCGTTTCTATGGTAACAAACGAAATGGCTGCCATTTTGAGCAAATACTGACAAATTTTGAAACACTGCCATTCTTTCTAAGCACAAATGTAATTATAATTCTTGCAGATCCATGCTCTGTAAACATTCTATTGTGCAATTATCAGAGCATTTTTCAATGTTTTGTTTCAATTTTTTTGAAGTGCTAAAAAACTTTTTTTTGGCAACAAATATGCTTATATCTTTCAAACTACTGATGATTTAAAAACGTTTCACAGAACAGAGTCTGGTGAAAGCAACACTAAAAACCTTATTTGTATAACATAATTACTCCCAGAGATATCCCGTTTCCAAATGCAGAAATTTGAGAAAAAAATGTTTTTGGAGAAAATGGCCGTCAAGATTTCATAACGGTTGATTACTTGATTCATGACTAAAACTCACTTTGAGGTATGTAATTGCCACAGAAGTGAACTGTATTGATAGTATGCATACAAATCTATCATAATCTTGCAGAAAACCATTTTGAGTATTTTTTTTTTTAAAACACCATTTCACCTGGGGTGTCTGGCCTTAACTTCATCAGTTCAGCATTAGTAAATATCACAGATCACTGGAAAATACACACAGACATTCCTGGTAAAGTATTGGTAAATCAATATCTTCCCGCCAAAACTTCTCATTCACTCACCCACTTGACCCAGCTATGAAACAAATGCTCACCACATGCAGAGGTATCAGATCACGCCCAACATAACCTTCATGAAGCCACACTCAGGGAAGATGCTACGGTGCAATATCATTAGGTCGTCCTCTGGTTGCGAGTTGTTGAGACATCCATCGCAGAAGAAACAACGAACATCGCCGAAGACTGTTGGTAAACAAAACAGTTACTTTCTTAGTGATTTTAGTCATAATTATGGTTGCACATAAAAATATAACGTACACAAATTGTGCTATCGAATATATGGTGTCATCTTCTTAACTACAGGCACGTTATCTTTGGATATCAACAAAAGTTATATTGTATCCTGAAGATCCCTTTCAGTTGTCTCATTGAGAGATAGAGAGAGTGAGAGAGAGTGCAGTGTACTGTGATTTGTGGACCAATATTTAATTCTTTCTTTCATTAATAGTTGTTAAACTATTTAGTGTGAAGTTATATATTACAACTTGATGATAATAAAATTTTAGCTTTCAGCACGTTTTGGTTACCCATAACAGGTCAAAATAGTGATCATGCAACCAGCTTATGTGGTAGGTAGGCAGGTAGTCGCTTATTGCAAGTATATTACACTCAGAAACAACCCGTGTCTATGATTGTGGTTTCAAGTGAAAGGTTGCCAGAGACAGGTTCTACTGTACTATTTATTACCTGGTGAATCCAATAGTTCCTTACCTGTACACTAGGTGGCAGTGGACGATTCACGTTTTGGTCCAGGTTACAAATACCAACTTGTGTTCATTTTGATGAATGTATCACATCAAAGCAGAACACAGGGGGGATGTGTAACCTGTGCCAATTAGGGCTGTAATGATAGTAACAATACTGACATACATAGATACATAGACACATACATAGATACATAGACACATACATAGATACAGATACATACATACATACATACACGTACATATCCTGTTCGGTCTTCAGGCAAATTTGGACAGTTATGCATATGATACATATCACATGATACAATACTGGTATAACAGTTTATTTGCAACTTTAATAGTAAGCCTCCTAACTACCGGGGTGGCAAATTTCACCAATGCGAGCAGTTATCCCCAATCCTGCATGCTACAACAGATGAGCCCAAGCTAGTGCAATTCACAGCGTTATTTGGGCAACAAATGTGCTCTAAAAGATATACTTGTAAAATGTATACATATTGTCTTGTATCATGAGAGAAGTATCGTGATACACCAATGAATCGTTGTAGCTCTAGTAACTTGAACACGCCAAAACCTTCGAACAGCAAACTGAAGGTGGGTATCAACTAAACTAAGTAGAAGAACATCAATGAGATGTATGATAGTACAATGCTGCTCAGTTTGTGTCTCTTAACGTTACCTGTGTAGAAGAACCCAGCCTTTGCAAGACTGTTTGGAGATATGTGACTGTCGTTGGGCCATCGGATGAATGTGTTCAGGCGATCTTCTACAAACTTCATGACTGGGTACTTGGCACGAATGCCACCAAAGATGTCACCAGACAGGCTGTCTTGACGATTAACATCCTGCAACACAGCCACAATAAAATGTCTCACTGTCCGAGGCAATGTCTCATTTTCCAAGCGAATGTCTGATTGTCAAAGCGAATGTCTCACTGTCTAAGCCAATGTCTCATTGCCCAAGCCAATGTCCCATTGTCCAAGCCAATGTCTCATTGTCTGAGATAATATCTCATTATCCGAGACAATGTCTCATTATCCAAAAATGCACCAGTAACCTTAATAGCACGGTGACTGTATTTTACTATTAATGGGAATAATTCAACCTTGATTTATGGTCATTTCGGTAATGCAGTCACCTCTGCCACCTCACAATTAAAGTCACTCTAAGTTGGACAATCCCAAATAATTGTCACAACAGCGAAGTATAGGAGATTAGCCCTAGTCATATTCAGGCCATCTTGGGCCAGTTCCAAGGGTGATGTAATGGTGAAGTTTCACTGTATTTTGTGCAAAGTGGCTGCATCACCGAAGTAACAATAAAGCAAGGTTTGACTGAATGGTCATTCATTTTGCCTTAAATGTTTGTTGGTAGAAACTGCCAGAAACTCTACTAATATGGGAAAAGGTGGGCAAAACTAGCAATAGATCATATATTTGGGTAGTGTAAGTGTAACAACAGTACTATTGTTCCCTCATTAAAAAACAATGTACTGTTTCAAGCTTTGTTAGCCAATACACAAGTCAGATTAAATTAGGTAATTAGTACAGTTTATATGACCAGTTGAACATTGCTTTAAGATGGTGTCATAAATCTATTCCTGCTTTGAATTTTAGTTTGAAATTGGTTTATTTCACATAAATAATACAAACATAAAGTACATGTAGTATCGATGAATGCCAGTAAAAGGTAAACTAGTTGAAGCAACTGGACACCCTAAATGGTATATATATATATATATCATATATATATATATTGTATATACATATACTTATAATATTGATATACATGTAGGTATAGCAGACCTTCCAACATTTTATTAAAAAACAGCAGAAGATCTTCCTCTTCCTACAAAAAAACACAGAAGATTTTTGCTCGGAAAAACAAAAAACTTTATTAACAAACAAACACCTAATTTCCCAAACAACCAGTGTTCCGCATCTGTCTTTTCAGTGCTCAGCATTGTAAATGTCAGTGGCACGCTTTGGCACACAACTCCCGTGTTGGCGGTAATGCGTGGCACTTGGAGACACTCAAAATCGCAGAGTGAAAAATATGCGAAGCAGTGTTTCCCCTGGCTAAAATGATGGTCGAGGTGGTAGGGTTGGGCTATGCGAGCGCCACAGGCGCGAAGCGTTGCTAGGGTCGTTCGGGGGCATGCTCCCCCGGAGAATTTTTTTAAACTAGCTTTAAAATGGTGCATTCTGAGGTATGTTTTAACCTTTACTCTTGAATATAGAGGAGAGATATAAAACAACAAGAAACTCTTGTAAATATAGTAATCATGATTGATAAAAGTCAGTAATCATGATTGTTTCATCGTGTAGACGTATGGTTTCCACTTTACCACTGGTACTCGGTTGTGGTGTGGTGAACTTGTGGTGATGTTTTTCTTGCCCTAACAATGCTGACTGAGTCAGTAAAAAGTAAGTCCAGCTCAAGTTATTGATAATCCGTTAGTATGTACACGGTTTGGGGGAATAGGCGTCTTTCATGAGATGTGAACTTCGGTGATTTATATTCATAAGTACTTCACTCAAATAAACTTTCTCAAAAGTTTTTTGCACAACTTTATCGGAATACATATTATATATTTAACACATTCCTTATTTTCCTAAAAAAAAACGGCATAGAACATTAGTTGAATAGATTTGTGGACACATGTTAGTTGTGTCGAATCCGGACCCACCTATCCTTCCGCGCCAGGGGTCGTTGCTGCTGATTATGTCAGAATCAGCCAGCAGTAACCCCTAGCTGATCGCTTTGCGAAACTCTGAATTTAAGCTCAGCCTATGAAATCGCTCACTAAATTAGTGGTTGTCGGCAGGTCAGGTGGTCATAATAAAACTAATTTCAACCAACCGTGGCTCGTGTTACATGCAATGTTTAGGAAGTAGAAGCAATTATTCGAATACACAATACCATTCAGGTACCCGTGCTAATGGGCGAATGGGTCATTATATATTCCCAGAAGTGGTTTATTCCTCTTCAAATTGGGGCGTTCTCACGGGTGATGCAGTCGCGACTGGCGATGTCAATTACTAGTTTTACTCAGCTAACTTCTGCACTTCACGTAGAAGATGTGCCAGGGCTAGTTTTGCATGCCAAACAGCCTTGGCTTGCGAGGATGGACCCACCTCAATTTCGTCATCATAACTTGAGTTTTGCCTAACTTTGATACCTCAGTGAAATAGTTCCATCATTCAACATTATCCTATGCATATTTACCTTTAAGAATATTGCGTCTTATGCCCATTTGAGGTGTAAATAGCGCCCTGGTTTGTATCAACATACGCTGCTATATCTCTCATTTTACGCACGCTGTGCAGTAATGGTAACGTACGGTCGCAACGACACAGACTAGCGTAAACCGAGTTGTTATTTGGGTAAATCATAACCGGCCCTGAGCGACATTTTTCTTAAGACGACTAAACGATGTTGATACAAATCTGCGATTTTGCAGGAATATAAGTGACTTTGTGGTGTCATTCTGCGCCATTCGCCGACCCTGAATATATCGCAAAAGAACCAAAAAAATGGGCGTATGAAATATCTACGAGGCGGCAATTTTGGCACATTTTAGGCGAGCTAGGCGGCATAGAAAAACAGCGAGGCGGCCCTCCTCGCTTGTGATATACCAGGGAAAACACTGGAAAATTTCATAGTCCAATCTCAATCGTTGAAAAACTTAACATGCCACCAAATGGCGCTGTTTCAAACTATAGGGTACGTTGTGGGCTTTTTGTTTTCACGTCGGGTGGTGGTGCGATCATCGGCCATGTCCGTAAAAAGTAGAAGATTTTCAAAACAAAACGGGAAAGCGTAAGATTTTCGAAAAAAAACGGATAAAGCGGAAGACTTGGAAGGTCTAGTATAGATTATGTATAAATAATAATAAAACTCAAGTAAAAAACATTACGAATGTGTTCACTATAATAACATACTGCATATCAATACAACTCTCAATTTGGGACGTAAAAGAACCACTGAGGACGACAAGCACCCTGGCAGTGACCACCCTCAGTGCCAGCATAGAAAGGTCGGCTTGGCGATAATGTTCTGAAAAAGGCTGACTAGTTGAATGAGACCTCATAAGATCATAACATTGTAACCACACAACATACAGACTAGTCAGTTAACAGAACGTTGCCGAGTGCTGGAAACAATTAGAACTACAACTTAGAGTGGTAAATTAAAATTGCTTAAGCAGTTTAAAGTAGTATTTACAGTCATACTGATATAAATCCTGCAACCCGTATTTCTACACACCTGTAGACGTGAACGCTTTGGGTTACTATTGTAGTACATAATCTTTAGTATATTAATGTTGGCCATAAAAAGGAAGAAGTTTTTACCAGTGACTGTTCCTCAGGCACCTCTTCCCCAAGGATCACATTCCCAGCATCCCCAGGATCACGCAGGAAGGGGCAATTGGGGAAAAGGCGGCGGTGTTTTCTCATTGGGTCCTCGGATGGGTCCCAGTTGCGTAGGATGCCTCGACAGAAAGCGCACTTGACGCGGTCATCTCGACACAGATAGAACAGCCCGGCCTTGGCTAGAGTTTCAGGTGCAATGTCCGTGTTTCTTGGCCAGTTGGTGTAAGTGGACAAACGACGTCTTTCACGTTTCATTTCCACCAACAAAGAGGGGTCGACGCTGTCGACCCTCTCCTTCATAGATCTGGATGAGAATCTGTCAATGTTATTATTGCAACCGGAATTTACCAGCCCGGAATTCATTGCTCTGTGGTGACCATTGGTGTGGGTACGGCTGTCTGTGGTGGACAAAGTCTGGTTGTTGTGTTCATTAGGAGTTGCAAGGTCCCTCGCTACATCCTGTGAATCTACTTCACTGGTCAACTCCTGTTCTGGTGTTGTGCTTGGTTGTAGTGAAACAAGTGGACATTCGGGAGAACGTTGTCTGTGAACACGCATTGGATCAATACCAATGTCACTAAAATGCACACACAGTCCACAACTGCAACATGTCACACTGTCTCCATCGCCGGTGTAATAAAAACCAGCCTTTGACAGTATTGACGGGAATACTGCCGCAGACTCAGGCAAACTGCTGAATGTGGCCAATCGCTGCAGGAGATTTTTCATCTCGCCATCAGGACTGATAAAGTCACCACCTAGCATTGTCGCAGTTAAACTTGTACAAACACACCGTATTAAGTACACTTTCACCAACCAAACAGTGATCATGCATGTATGCCAAGAGATTGCTTCCTGTTGTCTGAATGGTGTCAAAACAACAGCGAAACTCAACCACGACAAGTGCAGTTCCAACACCTAAATGGTACATCCAAGTATTCTCATTGGGATCTAAACATATAGAAAGAAATGTGTCATAAAACAGTTCAATCAAGTCGCCCTTTAATTAAAATATGATAATATACAGGTTGGCCTTTATGCCTGAGAACGAGTTAAATTGTTGAGCATAGACAGAAGTTATTGTTGGAATGTTGATACAGACCGAGCGTGCGTGTGGGCGTGCGCACGTGCACATGTATGTGTGTGTAAGCATGATTTTGTCAGTTTCCACATGGTACCAGCATGTTGTATAATTAGTACGCGAGCCTTGAATATCTCCCTTTTTCGTACGCTTTGTATGAATAGTTAAATACACTTGTGGACCACCTTACCTTGCAATTCTCATCTAGATAATAATAATTATTGATACATGGCTTAGATCCTAGAACAGTATCATTCGAGAAGACCACAACACATTTTAGTATTACGCAGTAACTCTGTATGAAATGGTTTGGAAACCTCTACGTGCCAACTGTTCAAATGCTTACTGTCTCAACTCTATGATAAGTTCTTTGTGATCTCGGATATTCTCCTGTTGATCTTCCACAGATGTAAATGTAGGGATCTGCAAAATAACACTTTATAATATTGCATGATGGTGACGCAGGTAGACAAGCTGATCATTCATGAGAAGTCATCTTTAGCTGCGTAAATCTATGAACTATTGAAGTCTTATAAAAATTATAGTGTGACATGCATACAATGTCATGTACTCTTGACATAGACTTCTTATAATTTTCATAATGTATTTATTTTTAACTATTTATATTTTAACTCATTTACTTAAAAATTAAGTTTTTATACATATTTGTATTTATGTTTTTTACCTGAAATAAACGTATCTGTATAAATGCTAATAGTCTGTCATAAAGTTGATAAATTACATAATTTATGTTTTATGATCGTGTGACTCACCAAGTCACACCTAACAATGGATACAGTACAACTACTGCCAATAAATTACTCTCTCTTAC
Source organism: Paraescarpia echinospica (assembly GCA_020002185.1). Lineage (NCBI taxonomy): Eukaryota > Metazoa > Annelida > Polychaeta > Sabellida > Siboglinidae > Paraescarpia > Paraescarpia echinospica. The sequence continues at coordinate 49,587,107 of CM034542.1, forward strand.
AGAGGAACATGGACTGATCCAACATGTCAAGGAACCCATGCACAGACAAGGAAATGCCAACAATATTTTAGATCTTGTCTTCACCAATAGACCTGGGTTAATAAAGAAGATAAATGTAGTAGACGGAATAGCAGACCATAGTACAGTCATCATTGGTGTAAACATCTCGTCCAAATGCAAACATCGTCCGAAACGTAAAGTCTTCATTAGAAATAAAGCCGACAACATTAACATCCAGAAATCTCTTGAAAACTTTACGCCTGAATACTTCTCTCAAAACCAAAACATGACAGTCAATGACAAGTGGAATCTTGTTTCCACGAAAATCATCAACATTATGAACCAATATGTACCGCACCGTCTTACTACTTCAAGACACAATCTTCCCTGGTTAAATAAAGATTTAAAGAAAATGTGCAAAAGAAAGAAACAGTTATATAACAAAGCAAAAAGAATTAGAAATCCAGAAGACTGGAAAGAATTATGTGACATCAGGAGAAACATGCATAAGCACCTTCGTTCTGCTAGACTATCCTACATAAGTCAATTCCTGACAACAACAATAACAGAGAAACCTAAATCAATTTGGAGCTTCGTTTTTAAACTTAGACAGGATAACCAGGGTATTGGGGACCTTAACATTGCGGGTAACATCATTAGTGACGACAAACATAAAGCAGAAGCCTTGAACAATCAGTTCCAAAGTGTCTTTACACACGAAGGAAATTTCACCCTACCAGATATGGCCAGAAGTCCACATGGAGAAATCCCCAAACTAACAATCTCACCTAAAGGAGTACTTGATCAACTTTCCAAAATTAACATTTCTAAATCGCAAGGACCAGATGGCATTCCACCATGGTTCTTAAACAGATATGCCTCTCATCTAGCACCAGTAATACATGACATTTTCCAATCATTTGTTGACTCTGGACAAGTCCCCAATACCTGGAAAGAAGCCAATGTAACAGCAATTTTTAAGAAAGGAAGTAGAGCAGAAACATCTAACTACAGACCAATATCCTTAACACCTGTGGTTTCTAAACTTCTTGAACACATCATACATAGTCACATTATGAAACACCTGGAACAGCACCACATCCTAACTGACCACCAACATGGCTTTCGTGCCAAAAGATCAACTGAAACACAATTAATTCAAACAATCCACGACATAAGCAAATCACTTGATGAGAAGAAATCTGTAGACATGGCCATCCTTGACTTCACCAAAGCATTCGATAAAGTTCCACATAAAAGACTAATCCACAAACTCAAACACTATGGCATCACAGGCCCAATATCATCATGGATAAATAGCTTCCTTACAGGAAGGACTCAACAGGTTGTTATAAATGGATCCAAGTCAACATCAACTCAAGTCATTTCTGGGGTACCACAGGGCACAGTACTGGGGCCCCTACTTTTCCTACTTTACATAAATGACCTGCCTGACATCTTTCCTCAACTGTTCGCCTTTTTGCAGACGACTGCCTGTTATATTCACCGATTAAAACTGACCAAGACACATCTGTCCTCCAAAACGATCTGCTCAAACTTGAGAAATGGCAACACATGTGGCTTATGAAATTCAACCCCACTAAATGTTATACAATGAAAATAGCCTCAAGAAAACCGACACCAAATCTCTACACCTTCTGCGGACAACAATTTAAATCTGTTAAATTACACTGTTATCTTGGCATACATATATCAAATACATTAAATTGGACAATACAAAGCAAAAAAGTCACAAAAAAGCACAACAGACATTAGGAATTATCAGAAGAAATTAAAATAAATGCCCAACCCAAATCAAGTCCATAGCCTACACAACCCTTGTCCGCCCTATACTTGAATATGCGTCAGCATCATGGGATCCACATTGCCTAAGAAATATCAAACTCATAGAAAGAACCCAAAGCCTTACAGATTTTGTAAGAATAACTATTCTAGAGAGCCAGGAACGGTAACACAACTCCTTAAAGATCTCCAATGGGACACCCTCCAATCAAGAAGAAAAACCCAAAGGCTTAGCATATTATATAAAATGGAACATAACCTCATAGATATCCCACTAGATCAATACATCAAACGCAGCACCAGATGCTCACGTAAACATAATAAACAGTTGGTACAAATCAGGCACTCGACAAACATATTTGGAAACAGCTTTTTCCCAGTCACAATAAAAGAGTGGAATTCTCTACCTCCAAGCATTGTATCAAGTACATCATTGAGCTCATTTCAGATTAGTCTAGCCCAACATGTAAAAAATTAATCCATAAGAGCCACCATGCGCACTGCCACTGGCGTGATGTGTGGACATTTTGCCAATCAAAATACAGAGATACAGACGTGGTTGTCAGAGACCGGACCCCGCATGTCCACGCGGATCGTTTCGACTTGTTAAATTATTGCTTTTAATTTTGATCAGAAATATTTTACCACTTGCTTGTCTCATGTCTGCATGTGGTCAGCAAACTGTCGGGAATTGAGGTTGAGCGATAATACGAGCATGCGACGTAGTTTTGTCAAAATGCATTTAAAACTACCAAGTATTAATTTAATTATCATATTAATTAACAGACACTTATTACTTACTCATTCGATGAGTCAATGTTGTGTAGCCAATACTGCAATAGACTATGTCAACTTAGGCTGTAACGATTTATTTTAAACCCATGCGCACCCTCACAACAACTGTGGAGTTATTCCTGGACTGCCGGGGTTTCTACAATAATAATAATTATGATTAAGCGTACGTGTCGTGGTTTTTGGATGGTTATCGGTCTATGACGAGATGTTGGCGCCCTCTTGCGATTAACAGCGCGGGAAGTTAGTTGTATGAACTATGGGCGGCCAAGGAAGAGGTATGTGGAAACGATACAATATGGAATGCGTTGATGTCAACGTGGTCGATTTTGTTAATTCAGCCCCTTGGCGTGGTGATTTTAACGTTTTCTTCTTCTTCTTTCATTAATGTTCATCTATCGTATGGGTCGACAATTACTGACATGTGGTGGAAAATGGTCTGCGCAGCGTGGGAGTTAAATACAAGATATTTATTCACAGACTACATTCAGTTACAACTGTTTTGGTAGTGGTGACATGCATACATGAATATAAAAACATAATGCATACTTAACATATGTAAACAATACAATAAATTATGAATGTAAAAGTAAGTGAGCAGGTATACTGGATGGAAATATAATACTGAAGAATAATGGTGAAGTTGTGGTATCAGCGCCCAGGGGGAGCATTTGTTGATGTTAAATAGACCCCAAAGTGATGATGCCACAATACGTAATCAAGTTATGAGAATGTGGTATGATATACAATTTAAAACGAACAAATTTACAATACGAAAGACAGGCATTAATATCTGATACTTATTGTTTATACCGATGATATACAGAACACATTGATTTTTGAAACTGGCAACAGTTTTTTGATTTTTTACTTTATATGGTAGGTTGTTCCACAATGATGTGCCAGTATATTTTAGAGACTTTTGGTGACTATGGGTTTGGAAGATATTATTGGATGATTTGGATCTTGTACAATAACTGCGAGATATGCCAGAAGTTACCTTTTTAAGATAATTTTGAGTTTTACCATTTACAATGTTGTACATAATAGTACATTTCAGAAGAATAATGACGAACATATTTAACCATTTTAGAGATGTTAACATATCAGAGACGTGGGTCCTGTGATGGCACCCCAGGATAATACGCATTCCTCGATTCTGTAATTTCTGAAGTCTAGTTATGTTAGAATCTGAGCAAACATCCCATAGAGTACTACAATAATCCGAATGAGGTAATACCATAGTGTTATATAATGTAACCCGACTCGAGAGAGGAATAAATGGACTAGTATGTTTCAATACACCGAGTGACCTGTTGATTTGATGTATAAAATTTTCGACATGTGTATTAAATGTGAGATCCTGATCAATAGTGACACCAAAATATTTATAGGATTCAGCTTGTTCAATTGTTTGACCTTGTAGAGATATATCTAGAGTTGGAGCATTTATATGTTTACGTTTTTGTCTTGAACACAATAGTATACATGAGGTTTTACCAATGTGAAGAGTGAGTTTGTTGGCATCTAACTAGTTATTAACATTACATAGATCTGTTTGAAGAATATGGGTGATATCATGAATGTTGTTAGCAAGATTATCTGGAGTATAGAATGCAGTATCGTCAGCATACATGTTTACTCTACAGTGATCTAGAGATACTGGTAGGTCATTTAGATATACAAGAAATAACAAGGGTCCAAGGATAGAACCCTGAGGTACACCTTTATCAATATATAGATATTCTGAAGACTGTCCATTTATGGTGGCACTTTGAGTTATGTTTGTAAGATATGATTTAAACCAATCAGAATTAATTCCTTAGTATGATAATTTGTCCATGAGTATATTGTGATTCAGTGTCAAATGCCTTCCTTAGATCTAAAGCAATCAGTCCAACTACACCACTACAGTTTGTTGATTGGTAACTATCTCCATGATCGATGTTGTGAAGACTGGTTTGAGTCGAGTGACGTTGTCGGAATCCGGATTGGTCGGAACAGAGAATGTTATTATCCGCAAGAAATGTATACAGCTGTTGATGAACAAGTTTCTCTAACAGCTTACTGATGATAGGGAGCACATAACTAGGCCTATAGTTACCAATGTCCAGCTTAGACCCTTGTTTGAATATAGCTGACACCTTAGCACGTTTCCATTCAGATAGTACCCTTCCAGATGTGAGGGATAGGTTGAACAGATACGCTATACTGTCACTTATGGCTGGTGCAGCTATCTTCAGTATCCTGGCTGGGATGTTATTCAGACCAGTCGCCTTGTTGGTCTTGAGGCCCCTGAGAAGTTTTTTCTAGCTATTTTTATAGAAAGTAGCTAGAACCAATTAAGGTAGTTAGGCAGCCATAATTAATTCTACTCAGAGCACGGCTGCATAGAGGGCTGCCCACTAGCCGCACGCATGTCCCACGGTAAGCCGGGGGTTAAATAGGCACCGGAGTACCTACTGGTGCCCCAGGCCCAGAAACTGTTGATTAGATGTGTCTTGATTCCCTCAGAAAGTGTAGCTAGGGGACTGGGCGGTTTCTGGGGGCAGACCGTTCCACTCACAAATGGTGCGGGTAAAGAAGGTAGGCCTACTACTCGTGTAGGCAGTGCGACAGGTGTTACGCTGATATGGCTGGTTGTGGTGGCTTCTTCTGCTGTCGGGAGTCAACGGCTTGACGTCGTCGTAGCACCTCACACATGTTTGTACGTTTCGGATCTTGTAGATATCGCTTTTCTCTGGCCTTCCATAAAACTACCTGTTATGTTAATCGCAAGGGGGCGCGTAGCAGTACTTCCGGCCGGGGTCCAGGGGATTCCCCACTTCGGCAGAACCAATGTTTGTTTATAAATTTGAAACGGTGTATAACCGCGATATAACCATATCGTCGTTTATGTTGCCTGTGAATCAAATGCTGAGACAGAACTAGTAAGTACGCCTGAAAAATGTAATTATATACGCATCCTGCCTGGACTGTAGTGTAGATTGGCGCTGTTGTATTTTCAATTCAATAACTTTTTCCGGAATATTACATCCATATGACAAGTAGACCAGACTATGACTGATAACTGTTAATATATAGCATTTTTCGCCAGTGACGACACAGTGGTGATATGTATAATGTATCACTATTCATAATACTCTGTAGTATTGCATTGCCCGATTTAGTTACACATTTCATAAAACTATACACATTTTTTCTAATCAACATTTTGCAGGTGAGTAAGCCTCGTGATACAAACATATAACTAGCACTACAATCTCTAGGTTCATTGCACAACAATCTAAATACATTATTGTATGCTACGCACAGTTTTCTAATTGATTCTGCACTATGATACCACCACAGCTGACAAGTATATAGCGAAGTACAATAGGATTTGAACAGATTACACTTTACAGAATCTGTACACATATAGAATTTTCGGATCAGGGCATTACCCTGAGTATAAATTTTCTTGTATTGCCATGTCATCATTGTCACTGAGATCTTCTGTGATAATATGCTCAAGATATTTGCATTTATTAACCCTAGCCAGTATTTCACCATGTAATACAAAGTTTGGAAGATGTATATCCTTTGTTATGCTTTATAAAGCAGCATATTGCTTGTTTAATTGGAACTGGAAACAAGAACGGCTTTGGTTGTCGGCAACTTTGACCTCAGTAGTCTGCTCATTGCCAGTTGTGCCGGTGCATAGCGGAGTCCACTGATCGGCGTGTTCCTGTATTCTAGCATCGCTATGTAGGGATCACGACCCTCTTCGTCTGCCTTCTTGAGGTGCGATTTCAACGTTTGCACGACTCGCTCTGCCTGCCCATTCGATTGAGCATATGTTGGGTTCGATGTAGTCACTGTGATACCCCAACTCTTCGCGAATTGCCGAAAACTATAGCTACCAAACGGTTGGTTGTCTGCTACGATCTCTTCGGGTATTCCATGACGTGCACTGATGCTCTTAACATGCGAGATGACAGATTCGCTTGTCTTGTTCTCGAGCAGTGCCAACTCGGGATACTTCGAATAATAGTCAACCACTACTAGGTAGTCTCGACCTTTGAACGACATAATGTCCATTGCGACTTTCCGGAACGGGCCGTCTGGGATTTCGTGTGCTATCATCGGCTCCTTCTGATTACTCCGGGCGAACTGTAGGCATGTTTTGCACCTCGAGACAGTGTCCTCGATTGCTCTGGACATTCCCGGCCAGAAGATAGCTGATCTAGCTCGAGATTTCGTCTTCTCCATCCCCATGTGTGGTTCGTGCAGCACTTCCAGCATGTCCGACCTCATCGACTCTGGAATGACAATTCGTTCGCCTGCAAACACGAGTCCGTCGTCTGCACTCATCTCATCTCTCATGTTCCAGTACGGTCTCACGTCCTCTGGTACAGCTGCCCTCGACTCTGGCCAGCCGTTCATCACGACCTGAAGTAGTCGCTGAAGAGTCACGTCATTGGCTGTAGCACTTCGGATTTGCTCGAGTCGCCCTGTACTTGCTGGGAAGTTCTTTGTAACGCTGTGGACCATAATCTCAATATCGTCAATGAGCTCATTGTCTGGCTCACCCTCTATGTAAGCACGTGAGAGAGCGTCGGCTACGTACAGCAGCTTCCCTGGTACATATGACAGGTTTATCTCGTATCGCTGTAGCTTCAACATCATTCGTTGTACGCGTGCCGTTGCGTTTCCGATCGGTTTCTTCATTATAATCTCAAGCGGCTTATGATCAGTCTGCGCTTCGATTTCCTTGCCATAAATGTACTGATGAAACCTGGAAGTCGCGAAAACGACCGCTAACAGTTCTTTCTCCAACTGTGCGTAGTGTAGCTCTGCACCGACTAGTGCCCTTGACGCATAAGCAACAACCTGCCCTTCTTGTAGAAGACACGCCCCTAGTCCACTCTTTGACGCGTCCGACTGCAACGTTACTGGTTTGTTCACGTCGTAGAACCTCAGCACTGGCAAACTGCTTAGAATTGTCTTCAACTCGTTCACTGCATCTGTATGCTCTTGTGTCCAACACCACGCCGCGTCCTCTTTCAGCAGCGCACGTAGAGGACCAGTGATGTGCGACTCTCGCGGGATGAACTTTGCCTGATACTTCACAACGTTCAGAAACCTCAGGACTGCGCGCTTGTCCTCAGGCAGTGGCATATCGACGATGGCTCTCACTTTGCTAGGGTCTGGGCTGAGGCCTGCTTCCGATACTATATGTCCCATGTACAGCACCTCATTGACCTTCAACTGCACTTTTGACGAGTTGAACTTCACGTTTCGTTCTCTTGCCCTCTGGAAAACAGCACGCATGATGGCATCGTGATCTTGTTCATCATCCCCCGCGACGATGATGTCATCGGCTATCACGTACGCTCCTTTGATGTCACCAAACGTTAGTAGCATGCGTTTCTGCAGTACTTCACTGGCTGAACTGATGCCAAACGGCATGCGCAGAAACCTTTTTCTGCCCCATGGCGTGTGGAACGTGCAGAGGTAACTGGACTCATCCGACAGTCTGACGTGCCAGTACGCCATCGACATATCTATCACTGAAAACACTTTCTTTCCAGCTAGACGCGACTGCACATCCTCAGGAGTCGGGATCTCGAAATGTTCACGCTTAATCGCTCTATTGAGTGGTTTCGGGTCAAGACATAATCTCAACGATCCATTCCGCTTCTCCGTTATGACCAAGTTATTCACCCATGGTGTAGGTTGTTCTACATCTGCGACAACAACCCTTTATTACCATCAACGGTGTAAGAGCTCACTGTAGTAAGTAGCTGTATAACGTACCAGTTATAACGATCCTGATACATGACATCCTTGAACCTTTTACAGCAAAAAATCATAACATTACTTTTGGCACTATTGTATTTAATATCGTGTTCTATTCCATATTCTGAACAAACAATTAGTAACATTGATGTAGTTTTGTGCTTTCTAATCTATCATATTACCAAATATTATTAAACTTAAAGTGAAATATTATCAAATATCCCCCAAATGTATGCTTTCATTGTCCGAATTGGTCTATTCTGTATAGCCTTGAAGAGGATGATTCTACCGGAATTTTCGGACGGTTTTCTACATAATATTTGGACTAACCATATAATTCAATATAATCTGCGCGGATATATATATATATATATATATATGTATATATATATACATATATATATATATATTCATATATTAATGATGTGTCATTTCCCTAACGGTCATTTGCCCAGCACTCAAGTGGAAAAAGGGTCATTTGCCCAGTTGTTAAAAATAAAATAAATTGAAAGTTGAAAAACAGTTTTGATTAACAGTTCACCTATCTTTGTGACTTCCCAGTTTATATTCAGTTATCTGGGCCTCAGTGATCATCCGTTGTCATATAGGTATGTGGCTTCCCAGTGCTTTCAAGATCGAGTACTACCTGACCTGTACTCATTTTCTTAATTATGCTGGCAACTGTATGCTGAACATTAATGACCGACACAATCTAAATTGTTTCCCTAGTTTTAGCAACAACAATTATGATTTGTTTGTTTGTTTGTGACTACTCTGTTACAGAATAAACAATAGAAAAAAGTTTGCAATTTTCATTTCATTTATTGCAATTGTTGTCAAACCTGGGCAAATGATCCTTTCCCACTTGAGAGCTGGCCAAAAGAGCATTGGGCAAATGTCCTTATAGTTTTGGCAAAAGACCGTTAGACAAATGACCCGACCCCGATTCGTCTTTTTTCGAACGTTTTCTCGTGCACAATTTTTATATGGTCACATGCATACAGCTTCGTTGGTCAAGACATTGTGCAGATAGAACTAATTCAAACATTCCTTCAGAACTAGCATATAGAAGGCTTTCATTTGACATTTGTATGTATTGGTGGTCGCTACGGGGTCTTTTTATTCACACGACGCGACGCGAAACAACTTAGGTGTGGTTTGAGGGTGCTCCACTTCCGGTGCAAATTCTAATAAATCTTCCAGAGTATTTTGAAATAAATGTCTACCGTCCTATTCGTAGATCAATCACTGAAAGTTTGGCGCTCGAGGTTCAAACCGTCTAAGAGGAAAACGTTAACCTACCCGCATACATACGCAAGCTCTATTAGAAGTAGATACTGAAGGCAGTGTAATATATTATTGTATTACTATTACATTTGAAGCTTTTACTACTTTTTTCATTGGCGCTATTTATAGTATAATATATAGTTTGCATAAATAATTTGACCCTACAACAAAAACAACCATATCTAGAATTATGTACACTCGCGTGCCAGGATACGCTACTGATTACATCGATCTCAATACCCCCGGAGTTATAGGTCCACAGAGAAACAGAGAGCACATTGTTTAATAATATATATATGGTTCTCTGTTTGTCTGTGGACCCATATCTCCGTTAATTTTGCATATAAGGGGCTGACATTATTTACATGATCCCACTGGGGTGGTTCGTAGATTTAGAGTTTATAAATTTCTCCGGGGGTGGGGATCTTCGGGGTGACAATTTTAAAGTGGTAGTTATCTCCGTCAAATTTACATGAATGTAGCTGAAATTTGTATGTGATCTAGCGGGCCCATTGGACTGGTTCGTAGATTTATATTTTTTCGAAATTGTTTCTGAGCGGTGGGGATCTCGGGCATCACAAATTCAAAACAATTTTAGCACAAGCAACTACCTTTTTCGGTTTGAATATTCAGATAGAAAAGTAATAGGTCATTTAGTGTTACATTGCTTCGTGTTGCAATTACATTTATATTATGTTTTGTTCAACTGATTATATTTATTACTTGAACATTTGTAATAGATCGTCACTATTACTATTAACATTACTCTAAGTCTGATTACCAGAGGGCGCCAATGTGGCATTAGCAGACATTTCGCAATCTCCGGGAACGAATTGAAGAACAAAAGTATATAATAGTGATAACTGATGCGCTTGGTTTGTTGCTTCATAATCAGATGCAAACTAGTTACAAAGAACTGCATCTACAGTTGTACAGTTTATTACCACAACATATAACAATGTAGCCATGTAAATAGTAAGTCAACAGCTGTATAGGAAACACCGGCGATGACAGTTATGATACATTGTTTAGCAAAGGAGGGATAGAGTCTTTGTGTGATAATATTAACTGCTTGTTTAGACTGCCACTGTGACGCTTTACGATAACAAAGACGATTGGATGGTATAACAGCCAGAAGAATGCCAAGCGATCTTAACCATGCATCAAACAAATATGACTGCCAACGTGGAGGTCAAAACATTGACGCTTATTTGCACAGGTTGAACACATTCCAGTGTTATTTCGTCAAACGGAATGGACTTTAAAATTGTCCACCTTTGCATAGGCAATCAAGAAGAAACAATGAGAACTTCTTTGCTTGTTTCACTGTAGACCTGAATATATATATATATATGTATATATATATATATATATTATATTATATTATATATATTCAGAAACGTCCAATTGTTGTTTCTAGGTGCGCTGTAATAATTATGATTTTGTCAATCGGGAAAGGATTTGTATTGCCTGTTGAGTGTTGTAGCCTAATTATTAGCATAAATTGATATTTCAAGTTAATTATATAATTTAAAAGCTGTTTATTGTATTACTTTGACATTACTCACTCCTTATGCGTTTAGCCAGTGTTGGTATTGTCGCTATTTGTAATATATTATTGATATTGGTAAAAGTAATATTGTGTCGCTTGTGTATGGTTTTACAAGACACCTGTCTGCAGGCCTCTAACAATCGAACTGATCGCGTGACACGATTGCGTTTTGCGCACAAAGAACGATGTGTGAATAAAACTGTCTATCGTAACATTTAATGGTGCATTATTGTCAAACAGTGTCGCGTTTACTTTGAATTTTTGAATAACGGCTCAGTGGTTCTTTAATTCTGGCTAGTGAGAAAGACTAATTGAGTAATTTTTACGCATTTTACCCGATATAGATAGTAACGTCAAGTAACATAAACATAACACAAACCGAAACATAGTATACGAATTGTTCAAGGAAACATTGACGCATAATCCTCCCAACACCCAGAGTAACTGGTTTACTGTTGTGCCTTCCAGCAACAGGACCAACGAGCGTACTTTCAACGGGAAACTCAAAATGGATAGCAACATAAAACATGTAATTTCCGTCTAGCAATATTTCGGCCAAGTCTCACAATCTTCGTCAGGAGACTGGATTCGGGTAGGACGTGTCACGTGACCAGCATCATTTAACACATGCAGGATAATGGCAGATGGGAGATTTTGGCCGATATATAACGGTTCGAGGCAGCTCTCTTTCGATGGATGTTGATTGCCCCTCGATTTTTCTCCTTTACCAACTTTTCTCATAATCTAAAATAGTACGTTCTGATTGCCTGTTATTCTGCCTACATTCTTTGATGGTGCTGGTGACAAAATATGTCTTCTTTGAAACTAGGAGATACAAAATAAAGTCTATGTTTAGATAAACATTGTTTAACGACACCCTACGAAAACCGTATTTCTGTGCAATCATGGACCATTGAGAACGTACTTTGAATTTGAATAACTTTGTGATTCAACCAATGCCGACTTTCTCCACCATGATTTTAAGGTAACTTGAAAATGGTCTAACACAGCAAAGGGACGTAATCGTCCATTATAAAAGTGCAACTCAAACGTGACTGGACAGTATTGCAAACGTGTACCAGCAGGATGTTTCGGAAGTTTCTGTTAAAGCCAGTGACATAATTCGTGATATTCGTGATATTCTTCAAAGGAGTCGAGTGACTTTCCACGACTCGAATTACCCCGAGACAGAGGCTGTCAGATTAAATTGATGACACAATTAGGATTGGCATTAGTGGTGTTACCGCCTTTTGGTATAATAAGGAGATGCGGCCACGTTATTTTTATGGATATTATTATGAGAGTACTTGTACACAGCGAATTGGGCCTAATATAATCACTGAAGCTAGATCAATTCGATTTAGTGGCTAATTCTCTTAAGCTAATTGTCAATATATATATATATAGACACACACACACACACATATATATATATATATATAATACAGTCATGGGGAATGATGTAAACATTAATATTTTCCACACCAACCCATTTCATACTGAGTTACTGCGTAATACTAAAATGTGTTGTGGTCTTCTCGAACGATACTGTTCTAGGATCTAAGCCATGTATCAATAATTATTATTATCTAGATGAGAATTGCAAGGTAAGGCGGTCCACAAGTGTATTTAACTATTCGTACAAAGGGCTTTACGAAAAAGGGAGCTATTCAAGGCTCGCGTACTAATTATACAACGTGCTGGTACCATGTGGAAACTGACAAAATCATGCTTACACACATACACGCGCGCGCGCACGCACACACGGTCTGTATCAACATTCCAACAATAACGTCTTGTCTGTGCTCAACAATTTAACTCGTTCTCAGGCATAAAGGCCAACCTGTATATTATAATATTTTAATTAAAGGGTGACTTGATTGAACTGTTTTATGACATATTTCTATATGTTTAGATCCCGATGAGATTTCTCGGATGTACCATTTAGGTGTTGGAACTGCACTTATCGTGGTTGAGTTTCGCTGTTGTTTTGACACCATTCAGACAACAGGAAGCAATCTCTTGGCATACATGCATGATCACTGTTTGGTTGGTGAAAGTAAACTTAATACGGTGTGTTTGTACAAGTTTAACTGCGACAATGCTAGGTGGTGACTTTATCAGTCCTGATGGCGAGATGAAAAATCTCCTGCAGCGATTGGCCACATTCAGCAGTTTGCCTGAGTCTGCGGCAGTATTCCCGTCAATACTGTCAAAGGCTGGTTTTTATTACACCGGCGATGGAGACAGTGTGACATGTTGCAGTTGTGGACTGTGTGTGCATTTTAGTGACATTGGTATTGATCCAATGCGTGTTCACAGAAGACGTTCTCCAGAATGTCCACTTGTTTCACAACTACCAATCACAACAGAAGCAACGTCTACTATAATGACACCACAGCAGGAGGTAACAAGTGCAATCGATTCACCTGATGTAGAGTTGCGTAGTGCAACGCTAAGTAACACCGTTTGTGCTGAGAACACAAATGCATCGTCATCACGTGGACTTCAAAATCATAATGGCCGTGATTCACGAAGACGTAGACGTAACAGAAGACACGATCATTACTCTGTGTTGGCATCTTACGCTGGATCAAATCATTGGCCAGTGCATCACCGCAGGGAACCGCCAGTATCGTCATTTTCTACTGAACCAATGCTCAATCCGATGCTTAGTTACGAAACCGGTGGAAGTATCACAGATGTGTTTATCAGTATGTCACTTATAAGTTCACCGTTAATAAATAACGACACTGACAATCCAAGACGTATGTTGGAGAGAATCAACAATAACGACCCAACTTTGTTGGACGAAATGAAATACGAAAGACGTCGTTTGGGCACTTACGCGAACTGGCCAGCGGACATTAACATTACGCCAGAAGCTCTCGCTCATGCCGGACTCTTCTACCTTTGCCGGGCTGACCGAGTCAAGTGCGCATTCTGCTTCGGCATTATGCGTAACTGGGTGCCATCTGAGGACCCAGCGACAAAACACCGCTGCCTTTTCCCAAGTTGCCCTTTCCTACGTGATCCCCGGGCTGCTGGGAATATTGCGGTGGGTGATGAGCCTACACAAGAACAGATGCTGGTGAGTGATGGTTTCAAATTTCGTATAGTCACCTGCGCGGTTTCTGCTGCTTTTTGATATCTCGTTTTAGTCATTGGGAGGAAAGGACGTCTACCAACTTGCAACAAAGGTAATTTTCTCAAATTAAAACTAGGCAAACAGGTTCTTCAGACATATGACCACGTGACTACAGTATGCATTGTCGGCGGCGGTGATGTAGACATCCGTAAAATTTCAATTTAACGGACGAAATTGTAAGCGTCGGTTCACACCATTTCTTACAGGAACGTTATCGAACAGCCCGTGGTGTTTATACATTTATTGCATTGCGTCTAACTCTTATCGTACAGTGATGGTTTTGAACATGATGCAGCAGAAACCGAGTGATTCCATTTCGCGCGTGAAGTGATATCGTCTTACAATTATTCAAAATATTTCACTAATAATATCGATATGTTACAGAATAATTTCAAAATTTTTTGGTGAAAACTGCATATTTTGATTACACCAGAAACCCAGTGTATCATGCTTACTAATAGGTTATCACATTTATGGAGATGATTACTGTTATTTCAGAACGTTACCACTAATACGTCCAGCAGTACTGGTTTTGGAGAACTTGGTATCCAGACTGTTCGTCCCGAGCATCCAGCCATGGCAGTGGAGGCAGCACGACTGGCCACCTTCAATGAGTATCCGCAAGACAACCCCGTGTCTCCAGACAGTCTTGCTCATGCGGGATTCTATTACATAGGTAATGAGAAAAAGGCTGGCGCGTTAGCATCAGACTTTCTTCCTCCTGATTTCACAGATGAAATTAATTAGTTGTTACTGAAACGAGGCTGCTGTATTTTGTATCTATGAATTTAAATAGTTTATGACCAAAGAAACAGGCTGAATTAGCTAAACAAATGTATTACTAGTATCAACTAGATATCAAATTATACCTTTGCGACACGCATTCCGTTGTAATCGTTCTCAATAACTAGACTACTCCACCGTCTCGTATGATTGAAGCTGCATGCGATTGGCAAAAGTGTCATTTGATAAACTATTGTTTTTTATCGCTACCCGCAATGTTACATGTAGTATATAGGAGGTTCAGCCTGGGTATGATGTGCCAGATGCCCGGAGCATAAGCAAACCTCTCATTGTGTTCGCGCAATAACGCCAAGGCGCGTGTGGCGCTGTTGTGTATATATATGCACTCATTTTACACATTCGTCTCCCCAATCAAGCAAACATATTGTTTTATTGAAGTGCGCTTAGCGACCGTGTAGCAACATAATTGACCCAAATTGCCCTAACGAAGTGTCTCTAACGGTTGAGTAACATAACATTTTACTTACAGTTTACCCACGAAATGTCGCTAGCGGCCTAGTAACACAGTGTTTACATATATATTTTGTTCGCGGTATAGTAACATGATGTTTTACGCGACATTTTCGTCTTTTCATGTGTTGTGTTTTTTCATGTTTTGTTCTTTTCTTGTTTTTTTGTATTTTCCATTGTTTGTGTTTTCAAGTTTCCGTGTCTTCAAGTTTTCGTGTTTTGACATTTTCGCATTTCTGCGTTTTCGTAATTTGTTTTTTCATGTGTTTGTGTTTTCATGTGTTGCTGCAAATGCGTTTTTATGATTTCGTGTTTTTTTGCATGTTTAGGTTTTCTTATTTTGGTCTTTTCGTGTTTTCATATCTCATCGTGTTTTCGTACTCTCGCATTGTCGTATCTTGGTCTTTTCGTGTTTTCACCTTTTCGTGTTTTCTCGTTGCAGGTAAAAGTCATGTTTTAATATTCCGCAAGACGCTCTTTGTGAATGAATTATGGTTATGAAATTGTCCCCCACCTTAAGGTAGGAAAATTAAAACTGGCCCTAAACCTCTCTCCAAAACTAACATAAAGTTGTGTCCGAATCGTCTTGGCAGGAGATTGTCCGGTGGAAATTTGCTTCACGCAAAGGAATCTGGATGTTATTGCATGCTATTGTTGTTGCAACGCATTCTGGGAGGTTTTCTGAAGGAAATATTATTGTACTGAATTATTATTATTTTGGAGGACATTATTTTTGATTAAATTTTAGTGAAGCGATTTCAAACTAATCAGTTATTATGTTAGTTGGCGCCTCAGGTTTTCAGCTAGGTTTACGTCTTCAGGTTTGCTCCCTTGCTCCAAGCATATGACACTCTATCCAGGTTGAACCTTCTATATACTACTGCTACACATCTTCTACCAGACAAAAAACACATCTTTTCAGTTCACATTATAAATCACCAACAACCAGTGACTGTTAGCTACAAGGGGTCACTCTATCCAAAAAATTGTTCTGCTACAGGAAAATGTTTATCTTCTCCGTTCATTTCTCTAGGGAAATGGGATTCAGTAGGGTTTGCTATCCCATAATGCATTATCCCTGTAATGTTTCGTTGTCTTGTGTTCCGACAGGAGTCTCTGACGAAGTGTGCTGCTTCTTCTGTGGAGGACATATAGGCAGATGGCAATCCAGCGAAGACCCAATGACTAAGCATTGTCACTTGTATCCAAACTGTGGCTTTGTAAGGCTAATGGCCGAAAGTGGACACTCAGCCGAAACTCCGACAACTGATGATGTAAGCACGTGGCACAAGTACACACAGTTTTTAATTTGTTCTGTCCAAAGCGTTTTTAGATTGCCTTTTGCACTTTGAGTATTTTTATCATAATATACTATTTTCTGGAGAAAAACATTAGTTAGCAAGAAATAAACTTAACTTTGGAGCAAATGTTGACTTGTATGCAACGTTTCGACCCGTCTACAGCGGATCTTGTTCATGAGATCGCGGCACATATTCTGGCGGAATAATATAATTGTAGATGGCAGGCAGGTGGTTTCCCTGATCTCGGTTCATGGTTGGGGCTCTCTGTTTTATGTAAATCCAGGTTTGTATGTTCCTTGAACCTCTGGCTGAGTGATCTTTAAGTTTCACCGATGTAAGTGTGGCTACTGTTGTTATAACAGGTAATGTGATAGGTAGTTCCACACTGGTGTTCTTTAGGAGTTTTGTCTTTCGGGTGCACTACCACTGAAGGAAAGGTTTTGGCGGGTTTATGGTACAAGTGCACAGCCAGATTATTCCGCCAGAATCTGAGCCGCGTCACATGACATCAGTGCGTGAACAAGATCCGTTGTAGACGGGTCGAAACGGCGCATATGTTTCAAGATTTGCTCCAAAGTAAGTTTATTTCTTGCTGTCTAATGGATCTTGGAGCCGTGAACAATATGTATATCGAGATGAACGTTGTTGTTATGTTGCAGCCGAGTGGACCAAGTGGTACGACAGAACAAACTCTCCTCACTGGTAAGTCTGTGTTCATTCATACTGCATAATTTGCATGCTTGACAGCAGCGTGCAAATTTAGACGTGTAAATTGTCTTGGTTGAAACCCGTATTACTTTGAGACTTGAAATTCTGAACAGATCAATAAAAACAGATAACTTGTTTGGATCATTAACATCCCCATGCTATTGCAATCTAGTCATCCTGGCTATTCAATATTCCTACATATTTAAGTAAAATCCGTCCCCTTTGTTGGTCATCTGCCTAACATGAACAATATTAAGTCTGTTCCTCGACCGCTGTTAGTTTGCCATACCTATACATGTGCGACGAGACATATGATAGTAAATCTGTATTAATGGCAATTATCATGACACAGTTTATGTTAGTCTCGCAATCCACCTGTTTTCACTGCCGTTTAAGATAGCAAACACACACAGCAATTAAATAACATAATATTCGAGTTGGAGAATGCAATGATTATTATACAGTATTCTTCTATACAGCATTCTTCTATTACAACCCTACAAAATATACTAACGATTTGTAGCTAACTCAACGGTGGCGTACTAGCAGAAACAATCAATTATATACCTAATCGTACAATTATAGCTCCATGCAATTTGCAACGGTGCAAAGTTCGAGAATTATAAGAACTGCGCGTATGTTTCTAGGTGCATCTCTGGCGTGTTACGTGTGCAAGACTGCAGAAAGAAACACTGTCTTCCTTCCGTGCGGCCATCTTGCCTGCTGTTCAAACTGCGCCACCTCCCGCACCACTTGCCCCGTCTGTCGGTGTGACGTCAGGGGGTCTGTCCATGCATACCTATCTTAGTGATAGTCATGTTTGATTGTGATGAAATGTTCGTACACAGGGTATGCATTATACAAGTATATGATATATTTATTTCCCCTAAATCGTATGCTTGCAACGTTTTGTAATCGTAGGTCTTGGGAGTGTTGGCAAATTGGCACAAAAAATCATGTATGTGTATACATTATTATATATATACATATATATATTTCGTAACTATGTTTCATTCTAGATTGTCAAGCAAACTAAATTACTTTTATGCGGCAGCTTTGTTCGTACTAAATGTCTTCTTAGGATTTAGACTACTAAATGATGTCCAATCAAATATCGCAACGGGACTTTGTCTAAGAGCATAAATAACCATTACAGCATGTTATGTTGTTTAGATAAAACATAATGATGTTCAGTCAACGACATATATATATATTTCGTAACTATATGTTTTTCTCTAGATTGTCAAGCAAACTAAATTACTTTTAGGCGGCAGCATTGTTCGTACTAAATGTCTTCTTAGGATTTAGACTACTAAATGATGTCCAATCAAATATCGCAACGGGACTTTGTCCAAGAGCATAAATAACCATTACAGCATATTATGTTGTTTAGATAAAACATAATGATGTTCAGTCAACGTCACGATAGGATTTAACGTGAGTTGAATACGTACTTATGTACTCAATAGATTTAAACAAAACATAACGGCAAACTGTCAACATCTCGTTGTTATGAGGTTGGAGAGAGATAAAATAATATATATATATATATATACATATTTATATTATATACATATGTAGAATGTTGAATTACATAATTATATACTGGATATATTTAAAATTAAACAGTACGTAATGGCATTCAGTCAACATCTCGTTGTTCTGAGGTAGGAAGAAGGAAAAATAAATAAAACAGATAAATAAATAAACATGTCACGTTTTAATCTTATTTGTCTAATCTTGACATTCATGTATATTTATTGTCATAACAATCTGCCAGTGTCGTTATCTGATATGTTTACACTAACCTGTGATATTTACAATCATGACACAAGGCAACTTAAACATATTCGTCCAATCAGCAGTTCTACCCTACGATCATCATCAATATTTTAGTATGCTATGAGCCGATAGTATGGAAAATTATTTCGCCTGATATTCAAAGTAAACCTACTATTACCAGCTTCGTATCTTCTCTAAAGTCATGTGTCTTAAACACTATGTCTATGAATATACTACACCATATTAAATGTGTTATCACTTTTATGTTTTTTTATTATTTGATTAATCTTAAATGGTTTATGAAAATACTACTGCATATTACATTCTTATTACTGGATTGTTCGTAATCTACCATTAATGTTGTACATATGTGAAAAGAAAATGATGTTGTTCATTTTTGGGTCTACCAACCACGTCACTACTTTTACTTATTATTTATGGTAGTGTATTAGCTGTCTGCTTATAGTTATTACTTGCACATTGTATCTACAACAATTCAGTTTACTGTTATCACTAACCCCCTTCAAACATTGTATATTCTCACTTGTAGTATAATTAAACTTGTTTGGTTGTCTTGTCATGTATATATATTGTTATCAATGTTCTGAATAAACGTTCAATCACCAGTGATTCAAGTTATATTGTTTCTGTTATAACATTGTATACCTCTATCTACTGGTAACAGCATTGGCTGTGCTGCCAACCAGGAATTGCGTAGATTGTATAGATAGAGAGAGAGTGTGTGTGTGTGTGTGTGTGTGTGTGTGTGTGAGTGCGTGTACGCGTGTACGTGTGTGTGTACATGTGTGTGAAAGTTTTAAGTATATCAATTGAATAGTTCGCATTATGGATCGTTGCAGAACATGCAATAGCACCAATCGTCCAGCCCTTCGAAGTACTGGTTCATGTAATGTCTGAAAGGTTTCGTCACATCTTGCCACAATTCAGATTTGATGCCACCACTTTACTACATAATGAGAGGCCTGGTTATTTTTATGATCGTTTTCAAAACCACTATTAGGAAGGGCTGGGTTAATCACAGTTTCCTTTGCAAAGTATGTGTTTCATGATACGGAGAATGTGTGTAGCACTTTTGTTTTAATAAAAGACGACTTGCTGTCAGTGTTCACTGTTTTATTGTACTATTGTTTTTATAATTGTAATTGTTGATATCCATATTGACTCTGAGTATAGAATATTGTTTGGAATTTGTTACACTATACTAATACTATATAACACGTATATATGTATGTATTTACGTATCTGTATTATAAAAGTGTGTGGGTAGTTGGTGTATACTTCTACGTATGCGTTGTAGACATTGTAACCAGAAGAAAATGGTTACAATGTCTACAACGCATACGTAGAAGTATACACCAAATACCCACACACTTTTATAATACAGATACGTAAATACATACATATATACGATATTTCGTATGACAGCCTAAACGCATATATTTATTAAAGTAAGTTAGGTTGTGTTATTTGATTATTGTGTATTTGGAATTAAGTAGAAACTGGTCTGCCCTTTCAGGAAATGTACAGTTTACTTCAATGGCGTTGGAACGTGGTGAATATTCAGCTGAGGTTCACCAAAAACCACCAATTGCACCCCCCCCCCGATGCTGCCAAAAAACCAACTTGAGGTTTTCAAAAAAACATCCAAAATGCACCCCTTCCCTAAATATTTGGAGGCTAATCCTGTCTCTGGTCCCCTTACCCAACATAAATATTGGGTGTCTCAGCCCCCCTCCCAAGCCCATAACCCAACCCGGGTTCCAACGCCTATGAACTTGATGACGTCATGTACACGCTAATGCACAAAATACAAGTCCAGGACAACGTTTACGTCTTAGAAATTGATATGGCAGTCAGCTGGAAGTCTGCTAGTATATACTGTATATCATTTATAAAATATAATGTACATCATACAAGCTAATTCCTATTCGAATTAATTGTTGTTTTTGTTTTTTCTTTGTTGTTTATATAACAATGCAAGGAGATGTGGATGTATACATTATTTGACATTTTATTATCTGTTATAAATTAACACATTTATGCGCATATGTACAGGTGTGTTCTGGTTTTCAAAAGTTACTATACTGTGACATACCCACTTTTTTATTCCTTGTAAACCGTATACAAATACATTGACATTCAATTGTATGTGTTTCGTGTTTATGATTAAAATAGGTATGAATCAACAACAAAATAGGGATAAATATTAAGGACACAACGTAAGGTCAGCTTTCTTTTAACACCACCAAAATAAAATTTATTATCAATCTCATTTGTACCTCAGTGGCGTAGTGAGCAGACGGGTGCACTGGCACACGGGCGCCGGGTCTAGGGGACGCCGACGTCAACTTACCCACCAGGCGGATAGCATCATATTAAAATATCACTATCACTCCCACTATATTCGGTTGTAGCTTTCATGTCTTCAACTTGGCTGGGTTTCATTACGCCGGTCATGAACCACATATTGTGATGTTCTTTGGGACAGTTAAAACTTTATCTCTTTTTGTATGTCCAACTCTGTGATTGACAAAAGACTGGCAGAGGTGCTCATGAAAATCAAACGGGAGTCAATAACCCGTTACTTGTGAGGCTGTCCGAGGATGAGAATGAAACATCAGAAACTAATAGGTGCAAGACAGTTAAATCCGTCAGACAGTCGTGCCAGGTGATGAGGGGTTGGGAATTAAGGGTTTAGAGAACGATCCTAGAACAGAAACGAATGTCAGGAGAACTAGGACAAGACGATCTCTCGGAGCACTTTTGCATATCATCAAATGGCTCCAGCAGGAAATTGTTAAGAAGTTCATTCGTCTTAACTTTCAAGTAACAGAAAGCCAAATTTGGCTCTCTGCTGGACAGCCACATTCTACATATCACGGAAGTTGAGCAACAGGGTTCGACTAATCATAGTATATGGACTAGTCAAAACTGTACAGATCTTGGAACAGTTTATCAAGCTGATTTCGATGGAACCACACACCACGGAGATGTCTACGACTGTAGAACATGCTCATTAAAACAAATTTTTCGTACGCTCTGCTATAAATTATTTTTTTTAGTTTTGATTCACTAATCATTCTACCAAGAACAGTTCACATCAAATAAAATGTGAACCATCGAGCGACCGTATAGGCGAAAACAGAAACGTTAGACGTATTGGCAGGGCCCGGTTCGAATGTTTTTGTTTTCGTTACGTAGCTTGAAAAATGTCGTCCAGTCCACGTTCTCTCTGTTGACACAGCTATATTTAAATATGTACCTGCATCGCAATAGACAGTGGTGGGCTTAAATGAATGAGTAGTCTTCGCGCAATATTTGTGACTTGACGGAATGCTTCACAACTAAGTCGCGTTTGTGATCGAATGAGTATAGTCTGTCAGAGATAAAAGGAAAGGAATTTAAGCAATCCTACTGACACTGGATATGTCTCGCTACATTTCGTTTCTACCTTAATTTTGACCAGGTGAGTATAACACAACGATAGAGCGACTACAGATGGGCCAACAGAGTGATAATAATGATATAATATCACCTTCTGTAAGGGGTGTTAGCCTCCTATATATGGGATTTGTCGGATCACGCCATGGTTGGCCTACAATAAACACAGGAGATGTGCTGCATTATACACGAGCAGCCAGCTTGGGGTTAGGACACAGTTGGACTTCCTGCTTCGTTACTTTTTCGAAAAAAAGTGCAATGTATTTTTTAGAAATTATTTTTTACAAAATCCACCTGCTCTAACATAAGTGCATTTGAGTAGTCAGATTTCCCGGTGTGATTGTTGAAGCTGTTGACAATAAAATGGTGCCTTTTTAGGTGATTTTACTAAGCGGAAGGGTATTTGGCTAGTTGACCCTTTAGCCGGATTACTGCCTGCATCCATTCATAAATATTGAAGGGTGTCACACATAGAGGCATTTTACGAAAGCTAGAAATATTAGATTTTGACTAAACTCGACCAGCATGTCAATTAGATGATAATAACAGCAGGTGAGAAGTTTAAGAAATTTTGTAGGTCAGGTTTTCTTATAATTATACAAAACGTTAATATGGTCGCCAATGCGAAAACTAACAGTGTGCTGAGGCCAGCAAGCTTTCCTACCGGCGTTAGTAGATATGCAGTTATAGGCGCGCGCGAAGCAATCACAAAGAGGAGGGATAGTGGGTAGGAGGGAGGGAAATGTGTGCGTGCGTGCGTGCGTGCGTGCGTGCGTGCGTGCGTGCGTGCGTGCGTGCGTGCGTGCGTATATGTGTGATGAGCAGAATGAAGATTCGACCCAAACATATTTTGTTCGGAAAAAGAAACTTTAAAAACATGAGAAAAAAAGAAAGAACGTGCGTGTTACATAACATATGCAACATGATATCACATACATAATAATACTAATAATGGAATGACGTCTTTAGCGCCAATATCCTCGGAAAATCCGACCTCAGTGGCGCAAGTTTTCTGACATGAGGTTGACACACACGGGCTTGCCTCAGGGTTGTTGTCTCTCACCCCTCCTATACATTTTGTACACAGACAGTTGTAGAAGTGCTCACGCAGACAGGTTTTTAGTGAAATGTGCTGATGACAATGCCTTACTTTCACTTCTCTTTGGTTCCCAACAAGATCACGGCCCGGCAGCGAATTTTTTTTCCCAAACAGGTTTGCCATTACGACGCAAAACTCGCTCACGATTGGTCGTAAACTTCTACGTCATCACTTGGTAATTCAACATGTCTGCGCCCATACTATGTCGATTCAATGAACAAAACCTTCACAAAAAATCAAGAAATACCTATCCAAAACTATCCTTACCTTTTGGTAAGTTACACAGATATCTTAAACACTTGTTGTAGACCATGCATACTCGTTTGTTCAGGATGCAAGATCTACGATTAGCCAATTTGATCGATGTTTTCTTCGCAACCATCCGTCCATGTCAATTTGCTATTGTAGTATTGTTCATGTACAATCAATGTCAAAGCACGTTCACGACTTTTCATTGTTCAGTGTGCATAGCTCAGTGATCGCCTATGATGCGTCTACACTACAGTCTGAGGTTATTAAATTGTGTCAAAGTCACTAGTAGTGTTTTTGCAGTGATAATGTAGCTATTTTTATACTTGTGACCAAAAAAAATTAATAGGCCTAGACTAATATAATAGCTAGTTACAATAGGCCATAGCCATAGGCTAGCGCAATTATTTATGGAATCTTTATATCTGATGGATGTCGGTATAATTGTGTAGATGGCAGTAGAGGTGCGTAGAGGTACCCATCTAAAATCATCCGTCTGTAGAAGATAGTGATTTCGAATTCAAATTTATTTATTTCTCTATACATTATAGAGATGTTAGAGGATAAATGATTTCCTGATGGATTACAAGCTACACTATCGCCATCTATAAGGGAAGTGCAGAACTATGACATTCTGTACGGCTGCCATCATACATAAATGTTCTCCATCTACTTCCCGTTTAATTGATTTAATTTAAATTTACCCCCCTCTGTTTTGCAGAAAATATTACCAAGTGAATATGACTACCACCTTTGTAATTTCGAACCAAGAGAAAATGGTTTCCAGGCAGAAATCCAATTGTCTCTTGATGACAAGGAAGGTGCTAGGAAATGGATTGAAGCCAGCAAAGCAAAGAAACATTCAGAGTGGAAGCCACAAAACCATCCAATGGTTGGGACAACAAGATGAAAGTGTTTTATCGTTGCCAGCATAAAACCCTCCCTAGGTCAGAGACTGTTAAAAGATCATCAAAGAACACCAAGTGTCAAGCTCGCATGGTTGTGACAGTAAAACAGTCTGGAAAACGCCGTAGTAGATAAATGTGGCATCAAAATGTTGTTGATTTGTTAGTTGTGATTTTACAGTACTTCAGTTGAATTGGATAGTGTGAATGACTTACATGAGTCATAGTCTTAGGTGCCCTGTTATGGATAATATCACCTTGCCTTGGGAAATTGTACTATAGTACAGAAAACGTACCTAAATAATTTCTTGGGAATATTGGAATATTGGAAAGTCAATGGAGGGAGACATTTGGATGAAGACAAACGACTGATGCAGATGTAACAATAAAGCAGAACAGAGGGGACCAGATAAACATAAGTCCCTGTATGATAATTTCCTTAAAAATATATTTCAGTGTCCCATCCAGCTAGCTGCTTGAAGCACTTCACAGTATTCCTTTGTGTTCCTTTATTGATTTTAATTTCAAGGGCTTGAAACAAAAGTATGCTTTTGAATTTGGATCTTTTCATAAATTAAATTGGAATTTTAGCTCACCCTTTGACATGTTTATTACACTAATAAATGTTCTGGTGCAAAATACTCGCAACATTATTTCTGGTAAATTCTGCACAGTATTCTCACCCCGAATCCTTTCTTACCCCTACAGGGCCAAATGCAAAGATCCCCATCTTCCGATGTTTCCAATGGTTGTGAGATTAGAGCACATCCATAATCATCTGATTGAGACTGCCGACACCATGAAGTTTCGAGATGTAACAGAAGATACAATCAGCAAATTCAGAGATCTATTCCAAAAAGGTCACTCGCCAGCTTCAGCCCTGAACACGCACAAACTTTGGTGATGACTATGTTTATGTAGCTGCCAACCGAGCCATTTGCCCAGACTGTTCTTTTACAGGTTTGACTGAGATTGGTTAAGGGATTTGAAATTTATTTCAACCCTGTGTGAAATAGTTTACTTTCTATTGACTTTCTATTAGTCAGATTTAAAAAAAAAATTATTAGGTGAAATCTCAATATGTCAATTGAATGATGGTTCCAAGGTCTCAAGCAGTTGGGTTAACATTGCTTTGCTTGTAAATCATGTGCATATACGTGTATAGTGTCACATATATTGGTTACAAGTGATGCCTCATCATCCAAGAGCTAGCAAATGTTTCTCTAATAATCCTACACGGATAAAATTATATGTTTGTGAAGTTTGCTGTTGGTATTTTTGGTTTACTGCTATTTCAAAATGATGTATTTTTAAAATGCCACGCTAAAAGTGTTACACTCTTGACAATTTTACATTCTAATTTTCCAGTAAATTTTGTAATGTCCTATGCAGCAACTTGAAATTGTGCACGAATAAAGACTGACAAGCAATTACGTTGATGACATCATGCACATCTGAAAGTGCATTATCAGATGCAGTATCAGAGAAAGCATACAAATTAACAAAATGAGCCATTTTTTTTACCCAGGCCATAATGGTGTACGGTGTAGCACATACAGGTTACTTATGATATTTTCAAATTCATTTCAGATTATACCGAAAGATATTTGATAAATCGTATGGTGCTGCCAGTGGGGAGAAAATGCTACAAGACATGGAGGATGAAATAAAGTCTTACAATAGTGCACAGGGAGAGTAGTTCTTGTGGAGGCTTGCCATTGGGATGCCTAATAACAACATCAGAATCAAGAGAGGCAATTACTCTTGGGCTAAAGCTTTACCAGGATATAATTCCTTACAGTGCCTTTTATGGGCGAGGTTCTCTTGGTCCATTTATTTTTTGTCGGATGACTGTGAAGCAGAGCGGCAGAGCCTGCATGACGTTTTCCCAGATTCTATCCTCAATCTATGCGTATTCCATCTCCTGCAAGCTGTATGGATATTTTTGTGGGAGGGAAAACATTCTATACGAGGTGAACACCGTCCCGAATTGCTCGTCCTGGTAAAGAAAATGGCCTATGCCACATCTGACAACTACCTTGAAACAGCGTATGTCTCTCTACAAAGTAATGGTATTGCAGTTCTGTATCCAAAGTTCTTGCAACACTGAACAAATTTACAACCAACTTGTGCTACCGAAAGGACTTGCCTGTCCGAGGCAACCACACTAATAACTTTGCTGAAGCAGCAATGAGGGACCTAAAGGATCAAATCTTCGAAAGGGTTCGTGCTTACAATGTTGTACAGCTGGTAGATTTCCTGATAACACGGTTGGAAAGCTACTACGAGAGACGCCTGACAGATATCGCAAATGGTTGAAATGATCTCTCTATTTCCAAGCGATTTCTGCCTGGAGGGACAAATATACCGAGTCAAGATGTGCAAAGGCTAACAACAGATATATTTCAGCGTGAGAAGTCAAACAAACCCTGACACTGTCTATCAGGTGGACATGTCACTAGCTACATGTTCTTGTTTTACAGGACAAAGTGGTGCACCCTGCAAACATCAGTATGCTGTAGTGCGGCATTACAACATCACATCCTTGAATTTTTTTCCAATTCAAAATTAGAAATCACGTGAAGAATTGTTGTACCTTGTTACAGGTAAACACAATTGTCGTCCTGGTTGGTTCATGTCATTGCCTAATGCATTTGCTAATGTTAGTGTTGAAAATCAGGTACAACCACAGGAAGACATGGAACAGGAGGATTGTGTGATGATGCAATGCAGAAAACTGGTTATGCGCCTGTGCACAATGTCACACGGTGTAGTTCTCTTGAGTCATTGAATTCCCAAAGAGTTTGATGCCAGGAGTAGTAGGGCTGCCAGTAGGGCTATGGCTCAACCATGTCAACCTCAATCTTCTAATACTCTGATGGCTGATCAGGTAGAAACTTTAGTTGGAGGGTTGCAGGAAACAACTAAGGTTCTTACTGAAATGCTAAAGAAAAACCCAGCCGAGTTTTCAGATTCTATAGCCTCATTTCTGAAACAATTTCAGTTGTTAAAAACTGAGTCGGCTGTTGTCAGTGCCTTAAAAACATTTGGGAAATACACCGGTGTGGCCATATGTTTATCAGAGGCTACGAAAACAAACTATTGAGGAGGAAAGGGAGTCAAATCAAAGTACAACCTGCGGCAATCAGCCGCCGTACCACTGTGGTAGGGGGGCGTAGATGCCTACAAACTGGTCGGAAGGTTCATGATGTATGCGAGGTTAAAAAGCGCCCTCTGACTACTAGTTCACAATTACTGCCAAACAAAAGGCCAAGGCGAGCTCCATATTCTCTCAGTCAGTGTGTAGCGAAAAAGGAGAATATTGAGAAAAAAAACAAGTCATAGAAATGGTAATTACCATTTCAGTTATTTGCAATTTTAGCTACAATTAGCAATTGGCTCTTTCAATGAATCTGCATGCTATTACATTAGCGAATATTGTGTAAGCAGTTTAGATGACAAATCTGGTTACTGTTGATACACTTGTTCATGTAAGTGTTCTTTGTTGTGAGGAAGCAGGTCGAAAGTCTAGTTTCTAGAGTAGCTCACCTCAGAATCAGTCTGAACTTTTTTATAACTTGCCTTACAGAAACTGCCTGAATTTTTATATTTGCATCTACATGCTGGTCCAAAAAATTTCCACTGTAGTTCTATTGTCTACCTATTGTTCATGGGACATTTTATGGCGCACCCTGTAGGTACTTTAAACCATTTAACGTATATAAAGATCAAATTGACGAGTGGTTGGTCTACGGTAATTCTCATTGTTTAATTACTTTCAAGGTGAGATGGTCGAACTCAGCAAATCACAAGACTAGTCTTAAACCACAAAGTGAGCACATTGTCCTTGAACCATTTGATTTTATACTTGTATTATTCTTTGTTCTTGTAAATTGTATGTTTGAATTGAATAAATGGTTAAACTGATTGAAAAGGTATTCTTTTATTCACTGGCTACGAATTCCTTAATTCATTGAAAAAAATACAATAACATCAGTCAGGAGGCGGTCCCTGCGTCCCTGTATACGGATATCTCTGCAGCCAGGAGGACACCTCAAATTGAGGACGCCAAACTTCAGTCACCAATTGGTATCAATTTTACCTCTGTGATCAGAACACCTTTCAATTAAGGACAGCATTTTCAGTCCCAAAGGTGTCCTTAATAGAGATGTTCTACAAAAAACTAATTATTATGTAATTAATTTATGTATTAATTATACTGTAATTGTGTTAAAATTAATAATAAGGCCCTATGGAACCAAGAACCGTAGTCAATGAAGTTTTAAAAATTGTGAGTGACATATAATGTAAGAAATTATTTCATAATGTAATTGGTAAGAAAAAAAGAAGAAACAAAATCTACCCGAAGGGGATTCAAACACACGAACCTAAGTGCGCGTGTGACGTCACGAGCAATTTGATTGGTTGAAATTACTGTAATGGCAAACCTGTTTGGGAAAAAAAATCGCGGCCCGGCATTACGAGATTTTGTTGAGTGGCGCGATGACTCCTATTTAAAGTTTAATGTATGTAAGACCAAGGAGTTTGTAATAGATGTCAGAAAACACAGTCAAAGTCCTGAAAAAGCCACCATTCATGATCAAGAGATTGAAATTGTCATTAAGTACAAATACTTAGGTACAGTGTTTGATATTGATACTAAAGTTAGATGGGATGACAACACTGAAGTAATCGTCAAGAAATGTCAGCAACGCCTGTACTTTCTTAGAAAATTAAACTCATTTTCTGTTGATAAAACAATTTAAAATCTGTTTTACAAGTCTTTTTTGAGAGTGTTCTTTACTTTTCGTTTATCTGCTGGTATTTCAACCTGAGTGTTAAAAACAAGAACAGTTTACAGAAGTGTGTACGTGTCAGCTCCAAAATAATTGGAGTGACTCAGAGAGACATCACTCGGTTTTGTAAACAACAGGTACTTAGGAAGGCACGTTCTATTTTAGCCAATGATAGCCATGCTCTATATTCCATATTTGAGACTCTGCCGTCGGACCGCCGTTTTAGGTGCCCCTCGGGCAAAACAAACCGTAAGAAATTATCTTTTATTCTTGTTGCAATCAGTCTTTTTAACGTTGTGAAATGAATGTAGTGTATGTGTGTGAATGTTTTATATATTTAGTGGTTACAGTGTGAAGAAATGCACTCCATGTGTTCATGTGATAAATTATTCTTTGTGTGACCATGATGGAGTGAACCAGTAATACGCTGTTACCCATGTTATATTTAATATACATATATTTTTATACACTGTGCCGCCCAAACGACAATGTAATTGCCCTTACAGGGATGAATAAGTTGTATTGTATTGCAACAAATCCCAAGGATTAAGCGTTCTCGTTGTCATGTACAGAGCAAAGGTCGTCAACATATGGATGGAATTGCTAAGAAGCTAAGGAGGATATGCAGTATTTGAAAGATAAGTTTTTAGATGACGGCGAGATTAAACTATATTTTAGGGAGTAAGTTCCACACAGTTGGTGCAGCAACAAAAAAGGTTCGAGTTCCAGCATTCGTCTTAACTATGGGAATAAAGAGTAGATCAGAGTCTGCCGATCGATGCTGTTTAGGATTCTTTGCTGGGGTAAGCATGGTATGTCTGTAGGTATGCAAGTTGTTTGGATGATAGGGCTTGATAAGTAATTGTACAGATCTTAAAAACAATGCGACAACGCACATGTAGCTAATGCAGTGATTTTAGAAGTAGCACCGAAAAACATGTAACTACCTTTGCCAAACAATTTGGGACACGTTGAAGTTTTGTAATGCCTTTGCTAGCGATAATATAAAGAAGGGAATTGCTACAGTCAAGTCTGCTACTAACAGGATCTGTTGCAATAGTTTTAGCAACAGAAAATGACATATGCCGGCGAATCCGGCGAATATCACGGATATGATAAAACAGCAGCGATACATTTGAGATATATATGTTGTCTAAAATTTTAGTTATTATCAAAGATTACTCTTAGATTCCGCGCCGATGTTGCTGGTGTTATATGCTGACTCAAATTATGCGATTGTAATAAACATCAATTTTACCACGCTGCATTGGAGTACCAATTTCAGTGCTATTTGCATTTAAGTTTAATTTTCTGTCAGTCATCCAGTGGAGGATATCTTGGAGGAAATCACTAAGCTGATTAAGGGAGCGATTTGTATCCGGGGTAGCCAACGAAATATAGATCATTAGCATAAAGATGATGATCCAAATTATGACTGATTAACAGAGCTTAGTGGCGTGGTATAAACAATGAAAAGCAAAGGCCCACGAACAGAACGCGGGGGAACACCACAAAAAATGGGCAATGCAGCCGAAAAGCAGTTCCCAATCTTAACAGCCAATAACTCTAGTCGCCATAGTCTCTGTTCGTGATGCCGTCCCCAGATTAGTAGTATACGGTTTATTGCCAAGTAGCATTTTTAAATGTACAAGGAATTTGTGCCGTTGTGGCGTAACAACTCAAATACTCTTTACAACATCCAATAATCTTTTTTATGCTTGTCTCCCCAACCCCCAAACACACTTTGCGCACAGGTAAAATACACAGACCAGGAACATGATAAAACGTTTGTAAGTTAAAAACAAAAGCCGACTGCCAAGTAATTTTTTTAATATCACATCTCTCCAGACATAAAAATACTAACTAGGTCAATAAATAAATAAATAAATATTAGTATAATAATTGTAAGATTCTATTAATGCAGCATCACAACCGTCTAAACTTAAAACACTTATAACAATAAAACTATATATAGTGGTAGTTAAATTAATTAGTAAAATAAGCGACGACACAAGAACGGAACTGGCAGAAGATATAGTTGTGAAACGAGGACTACCTCTGCGTTCAAGTGTCTTACAGCCTGCGGGCAAAAACAGTTTTTACACCTCGTTGTTCTAGTCTTAGTACTCCTGTTGTTTGTATCCCGCACAATGTTTCTGGATTTACGCGCGCAGCGAGCATGGTAGATTTACTCTAAAGATGGCAACTCGTGCCCAATGATTTTTGATGCGCCTTTCACAATGACTTTTAGCCACTGTTTCTCTTCCTAACCGGTGCTACCAAATCACTCTGTGATGGAAAACGTGAGGATACTTTCATTTACAGCTTGGTAGAAGCGTATCAGGATCTCCTGATCGATGCCGAATCTCCTGAGCTGCTTCAGAAAGTATAGGTGTTGTTGTGCCTTTTTTGTGATGCACAGTGTGTTTTTGCCTCAACTAAGATCGCTTGATATTGTTGTCCCCAGAAATCTAAACGATTCCATTTGTTCGACTACCACGCCGTTTAACGACAAAGGACGGATGGGCGTCTTCTTCCTATGAAAATCAACGATAATTTCTTTTGTCTTCGACACATTCAGTTCAATGTTGTTTTCTGCATACCAACGAACCATTCTCTGAACCTCTTCCCTGTATGTCGTCTCGTTCGCATTCACAATACAACTCCCACAGTGGTGTCATCAGAAAATTTGATGACAAGGACAGATTGGTCCACGGATACACAGTCATTTGTGAAGATAGTGAAGAGAAAAAAGGGATAACACACGACCTTGTGGGGCACCAGTATTCAGAATGATAGGTTTGGAGAGAGAGTCGTTGACTTTGACAGATTGAGGCCTATGAAGAAGACAGTTTATAATCCAGTTACATGCAGATGACAGGGTGTACATTCAACAACGAGAGTTTATTGAACACCTTATAGGGGATGATGGTGTTGAATGCATGTAGTCTGTGAACAGGAACCTGGCATAGTTTTCTGGTCGCTCCAAGTGCTTCAGAATGTGGTGTAGACCTACAACTACCGCATCATCCACTGATCCGTTTGCCTGATATGCAAACTGGCATCCAGGAGGCCGTCGGTGGTCGACCTCGAGTATCTTTCATTGCGACCGGTCAATGCCATTGGGCGGTATTCGTTCAGCTGGGAGATATTGGACTTCTTGGGAATTGGTATGACTGTGGAAGGTTTGAAGCAGACTGGAAATCTGCACTCTTGGAGAGAGGAGTTGTAGATGTCTGTGAAAACCGCGTGTTCTGTCTCTTGGACAGTATACTCACTTCAGCTTCCTGGACCGTGAAGGGTGGAGACACAGAGGTGTCTGCTGGAAGTGAGCGCTGCTCTGGCGAAGTGTTCAGTTTATCAAACCGAATATAGAAGTCGTTCAGCTGATCGGGATGGGTGGTCTTTGAGGAGCCAGACCGTAGATGTTATTGCTCTCAACGCCCGGTGGAAAGCTGGCTATGATTCCGGGTCGGCGAAGGTCCGCGCTGACGTTTCACGGACACCCCGGATATCGTTGGATGGTCGATCACTGCCGGTAGACATCAGCGAATTGGCCAACATCCACCGTACGTCGAATTTTCAAATTTATAATCCAGTAAGCCTATAGAGCAGTATTGTATCAGTTAACGAGTGATTCACCGAACAATCAGACATGTCTTATATGCATTGCATAAGATGACATAACGAGCTAACATTGTGGTTTCGGCTACACAGTGGCGCCAATGGGGTCGGTTAAAAGACATAATCGCTTGGTCACAACTAATAGTCTCTACAAGATCAGTGGTTACATCCATACTATTTTGTTGAATAATAATTATTATTATGTTTAATAGTGCCATGGGGGCATATTTACTTTCAATGCTTACTAATGCAAGAAAGCCTAGACACCTTCGACCACCTAGTTCTGGCTATCTGTTGGTTCCAATGCCTCCGGAATCGTTACCCAGCGTGAAAATGTTTGACGTACTCATGTGACGTCACAATATTAAATTGTGTATGCTAACAACAAAGTACGCGGTGTGTTTTATCCCCCCAAAAAGTTTAACTCTAATATATTTCCAGTTTAAACGTTTAAAGCGCATTTATGTTGGAAGTTTTCGTTTCATTCGTTGGTCTTTGAGTTTTATACGGAGATTTAATGTTAAAATAACAACATTTATTATATTTAATACCCCTTTAAAATATAAATATACCAAAAATAAATTTAAAAGAATGGTATTGAATTCTATCCGGTTGATGATTTCAGTTGTCCAGGCTTTACTATTAACAAACACATGTGTTGGGAAAATCATGTAAGTAGAATAGCTACCAAAATCTCACGACTATTGCAACTTTTAATAAATTAAAACTCATTCTACCTTGCAACATTTTACTAAAAATGTATAACGTTTTAATCTGATCTCATCCCAACTGCGCAATACTAGCATGGGGATGCCAAACAAATCGTTTACAAAACACTTTAGAAGAAATCTCTTAGAACTATAACATCTTCTAATTATAATGCACATACCAACCCCCTTTTCAAGAACATGGGTCTTTTAAGGATGATATTTGTAAAGTCCAACAATTAAAATTATATTTTAAACTTGTAAATACAAAATTACCAGAACACTTTAATACTATGGCCGTAGAACATAATTCAAACATTCATTACTATCGTACCAGAAATCGTAATATTATCTACATAAACCGGGTAAATCATAATTTTGCCACTAATTGCATTAGCTATTCAATTATTCACACTGTTAACATTCAGAAATAAGATTTATACCTTTTATTTATATTCATAAGGAATTATCAAACTGAATGTTTTATCCCAAACTGTTATATTTGTACTAACTGAAAATAAAAAAATTAATAAACCCTCCAACTTAAACGGTTTGTAAACGTTGTGTGTTGTGACTGACTAAGTTTTATATTAACATTAGTGTAATTTATATATTATTATTCTAGTGTATTATTTGCGTGTTTGATGTTAGTAAGTGTTAGTAGTTAGTTAATGTTAGTTAGTTAAAGTTAAACACTGTCAATTAATGCTTAGTACTTATTAAATCATATATAATACAATAATTATTGTTATATTATAACATTGTATTAAAATAATACATCAATAACAGGGTGGCTGTTGTGTTAGTGGCATGCATAATGCCTTAATGAGAGTCTCCCTGACCATTCATTTATTTACATTTGTTTGCTGTACACAATATGTATTTTATGGTCGAGTAAATTATTCTGATTCTGATTTTGATTCTGACATGACATACACCGTAGTAGTATTAGCTATTACACTGTGTCTACCGTAACCGATACTGTACACGTATGTCGAGAATCATCAACCTAAACTGCCAATCAGTAAAAAACAAGAAGGCTCAATTTATCTCTCTCATTGAAAGCTCGACGTCACACATAATTATTGGTACTGAATCTTGGCTTAACGATAACATACAAGATGCTGAATATTTCCCTGACAGTTTCAATGTATACAGAAAGGACAGAACTGAAGATCAGAGGGGAGGAGGGGTATTCATCGCAATAAATTCTTACTTGATTAGTGAAGAGGAGTATGAACTAGAAACAGGTTGTGAAATTAGTTGGGCCAAAATTAGCATAGCTGGCTATAAACTACTTCACACATGTGCGTATTATAGGCCTGACGTAAACACTAAGCACAGTGTAGAACAACTTGAAATATCATTAGTCAGAGTAAAGCAAAATCAACACATATTCCTTGCAGGAGATTTAAATTTTCCTGGATGGGACTGGCAAAACGAAATGCTAAAACTAAACTGCCAAAATGCATTACTTCATGACATATTTCGAAATATTTTGGATGATTTTGGTCTTGTTCAGATTATAGGCAATGCAGCACTGGGAGAAAACAGTCTACATTTAATGAAAAAAAATAAAAAATAACAAGCACACTTCAAAATATAAACACCTCAAATAAGCTATACAGTTAGCAACTGAGAAATGCCTACTGGATCTATGTATACGAAATTGTTAACTCCACTGAAGAAAATCAACACAAACAAGGATATACAAAACGATTCTGGACTTACATAAAACATTGGCGTATAAGCCACACAACAGTGTCACCCATAAAACGAAACGGTAACCTACATTCAAACCCTAACGTCAAAGCAGAGATCCCAAATCAACAGTTTATGTCAGTCTTTACAGATGACACATCTCCACAAACAAGTAAACTACCCAGTCCAACATTTCCAGAAATGCCAGAGATTGATATTAGAGAAGCTGGTGTTTTAAAACTCCTACAAAATCTTAAACCATATAAAGCACAATGACCAGGCAACAGCAATCCAAGAATTCTTAAAGAGCTGGCTGTTGAAATCGCGCTGTCACTAACCTAACTTTTTAAGAAGTCATATGTCACAGGAGAAGTCCCCACAGATTGGTTAAAAGCAAATGTGTCACCTATTTTCAAGAAAGGTAAACAATTATTAGCTTCACATTGTAAACCAGTTTCCTTGACGCGCATAGCATCAAAATTAATATACTGAAACATGCGCATTCACACAACATTCTGTATCATCTCCAACATGGCTTTTGCTCCAGGGTCTCTTGCGAGACGCAGTTAATTCAGTTTATTCACGATCTACTTACCTACAGGCAGATTGGAACGCAAACGGACGTCATAGTGATGGACTTTTCAAAAGCATTTGACAAGGTCAGTAACAGCAAGTTTATCTACAAACTCCATCACTATGGCATACAAGATAAAACAAATTCATGGATTACATAATTCTTATCAAACAGAACCCAAAGAGTTGTAATAGCCATTTATATTCTTTTTAACCAGCAATCACCTTTGGAATTCCCCCCCTCAACACATTGTTAGTGTAAACAGCTTGGATGCATTCAAAAAGAATATCCAGACATGGACATACCCAACAATCTAGACACTAAGCTCTTCTGTTCGTATTCTTGTTATTTGGATGTTATTTGTGTTAAATAAAAAACCTATCTACGTAAAAGCACTATTGCTGTTTCTTCCACCAACCACCGCCTGAATCATTGGTATGTTGAGGATAGGGGGAAGCAAGGGAAAAGAAGAAGATATAGCATTAGGCCTACAGTTTATTGAAAGTAGCACTTCGGAAAAGGTAAAACATAAATTGACAAAGTGTTGGGGTGTGTCCAGTGGCGTATGTAGGGCCTACGGGTGAATCGTGGCATGGAGCCCTTTTAGGCAACGTGTTTGTATTTGTCCCTAACATCCCACAACGCACACGTCCACGAAATAATATCGACATTCTACATCATGTAACTATCACTATGTTGTATGAAAACACGATTAAGTAAGAACACACATACCTCCAATTGGCATCGGTAGCGCTGTTGACAAAGTCATCCAAATAATGATGAAAAACAAATTTTCTCGGAATTCGAATGCGTACACGTTCGATACAATCGACGGAAAATTAAATCAACGATTGACTGTTGACGTAAATCACTAACTTTGACATCACAGCTGCATGCTGGGTAACTGAATGTCGGTAGATCTATCATCGATTAGGAATTCATAATAATAATTATTTTATTTCAGGTTATCAGTCAGTAGGCCTTTAGCCATATATAAATAATAAATACATCGATAAAACAATATGCAAATTATACCAAGCTAAGACCCACTGATGCTCAGTGGCGTAGTAACCTGAGGGCAGGGGAATGCACTCATATCCGGGCGCCGGGTCTGGGGGGCGCCAAATCGCCAGTCACCATATCCACAAAGGAGAAAACATCATATTACGAATCCAACATTTTGGTTTTCAGTTATGAAATCACAGTTTGAACTTGGCTGGTGTTCATTCTGCCAGTCAGGGACCACTTGTTGTGACCTTTTTGGGACCGCTGAAACTGTATTAATCTCTTTTTCGCAATTTCAACTCTGCGATAAGCGAAATTAATGGAGGTGCCGCCCGTTACAATCAAACGAGAGTCAGAAGCCCGTTGGTGTGTCATAGTACAGACTACCAGTCCTACATTAACGATGGTTTAGATCACATTGTATACGGCTACTTGAGAGACCGTCAGGAATCCGAATGAATTACCAGAAACCCGGGTGTGCGGGACAGTTGTTTGGGAATATCATAACGTTCAACTGCTTTACACTTCTTCTTTTCTGGCACAACATCCTGGGAAAGATTTGCTGTATCCAAGAGACTACAATCATAGCATGACCTTCCAGGAAGCCTCCCGCGACGACGTGTGCCAAAGAAATGAGGAGATACGTTTAGAGAATGGTACGGCGACAGAAAAGATTGTCCGAAGAACTAGGATGAGACAAAGGTCTCTCCTCCGAGCAAGAACTCTTGAGTGACATGGACCGGCTACATCATGACACGGTTACGGTGTTTACTCGTCTCAGATAACAGAACACCAAACTTTGCTTTCCCCTGGACTGTCAAACGTATATCTCATGGGTGTTAAGCATCCGGGTTCAACTGATCCATTGTCCGTCAAAACTGTATGGATCTTGGAACAGTTTATTTTACACACCGTTTTTTATGGAATCGAACTCCATACAGATATCTGCGATTGTAGAATGCTCATTAAAACACACTTATCGCATTATACGGTGAAGATGTATTACTGAACTTGTGCGTTATGCGACAAAGTCAGCTGATAACGGAGTCTAGCTGTGCATATTCGTTGAAATTAATTCTTAGGGTTTATCTAGGACCAGATATCGCCACGGTGATTTGACCTTTCTTAGCGGTAAAACCTTCTTAGCATACACCGGGCTACTGCGAAACAGATAAATTTCTAGCAAGTTATTGACCAGTTTGCAACAATCAAAGCGAGAAAACGGTGTTGCTGTGAAATTTTTCTTGGGTGCGCGTAAACATACTTGTTTATGTTTGTAACTGCATTCATTTATTTTTTGTTTTTAATTAATTATTGTTTTTTACCATGTTCACAGTTCGTATCAGCATAATTCGTACTTACAAGTCATTTTCTAATTATATAGTAGCATAACCGGTTCAATTGGCTTTGAGAGGAAACATGTAGATAAATACATGCGGCAGGCGTCAAACTGCGCTTTGCACCTGGGCGCCAACAGCCTTCACTACGCCACTATTGTACCTAATATTAAGATTCCATCAGTTGAATTTAAGCAATATAATTCTACATATCTTTGAAGCAACTGTAACCTGAGCTAAGGATAATAATTATTAACATCGTTCGTGTCACTAAACTTGTTTTTGACCAAGAATATTATAATAGCCCTAATATCAATATCGGTACACTTCCAATGTGCGTCTTAGCTTCTAATGCTTGAAAACTGCCAGGTAACGTGTGTGTACTGTGTGCATATATAGAGCAAAGTAGATAATTATGAGGGATTCGCCTTACAAATACACACTTGACCTTTACGCCTCTACGCTTCAAACCGGTAAGTACGTAGGAACATCGACAGTCAATCGTAACCTCATTTGCTGTGCATTTTCTGGCAACACCCGTGAAAGTTGTTACAACAAACAGTTTGGCGACATCGACGTGTAAAAATGTCATCGATGTCAACAACAAAAGGCCAGCACAAAGCGAATAAGCATGCTAAGCTGACGGATGGAGCTGGAAATGAAGAGAAGGCGCCTCTCATCCCAAAGTCGTCAGTGTAGGAATCGTTGTTATATTATATTATCGCTCAAAATTGCAGTACCCAGTTAACATTTTCGTAACTTTTCGCAAGGTTTTGATATGGTTCTGTTTCGGTTATGGGTAAAATAACGTTAAATTAAAGTTAAAGATGTATTTGGTTAAACGCTTAAAACATTTATGACGTTTTCTTGTAGACATTGTTTAACGTTACCTTAACTTTATTTTCAAATGTGAAAGTAATATAAAGTAGCATAAATGCGTGTATCAGTAGTAGAATTATGTATATAACGTTTTCAAAACACGTAAATAATAACGTTCTAAATGTCGGTAAGAAAACGTTTAAAAAGCTCTATGAAAGCGTTCTGATAACATTCCATCACGTTTGTATTGTATTGTTATTATAATGTTTTGTATTAGCTGTGTAGCCTAATGTTTGACGGAGTCGGAGTACAAATCCGATTTGTTTTGGTATGTTTTCTTACGTACTAGGCCCTACATGCTTTATCGTTCTGTAAAAATGTCCGACTTGGTTTCGCGTAAGACCAGCGCGTCAGTGAGATGACGTTCTGGAAGCCATTTTCTTGAGATATGTAGTAACCACTGTGACAAATTAATCACGTTTACCTTTATTCGTACGACACAAACATTAGGCTGGTATCACACAATGCAAGTCCTTCTTTAAGCAATGTTTCCTGATGTGGAAGCAATTTAGACGCATGCTGTTGTACAATTAATCACGTTTACCTTTATTCGTACGACACAAACATTAGGCTGGTATCACACAATGCAAGTCCTTCTTTAAGCAATGTTTCCTGATGTGGAAGCAATTTAGACGCATGCTGTTGTACAATTAATGCAGATACTGGTTTCATATGTGAACTTGGAAATTAATATTTTTATACCAGGTGCAGTAAGTCGATCCGTTCTAAGTGTAATATAATATGACAACTCCCATACAATTTTAGTGATCAGCATACCGTCTAAGTTTGCAAATATGATGGGGGTATTCCACTTTTGGTAATAATGACGTTTAATACACTCACGATATCCTGCTTTCATGCGAAACACTACAACGTTTATAGTATTTAATTTTACAATTGTTTCAGTGGGGGTTATTTCTTTGGCTTGATCAAGTTGATTTAAATACTATTGTACAACATAACTGAATGAGTTGCGGTAGTTGATTACACGTAAACTGAACGAAGCAACCAAGAGTTCAGTATAACGTGTACAATATTCCCTTGTTTTCGACTTTGACATGATATGTGCTTCGTGTGTATTTGAAGTAGCCGTTGTTGTTATTGTTAAAGGTTGAGATGACCTGAATCCCTCAACTGGAGTTTCTATTTTGCTGGTTGAATCAACCGAAAATGTGTCCTGATATATGTAATTCACTTATCAAACATCGACGAGTGCCTTTTCAATACGCTGAGAGTCTTGTTGACAATAACACGTGTTTGCTTACATAGTTGCAAAGGTAGTCAGCAGGGGAACTTATTATGTTGTTAAGCGTTATATAAGCATGAAATTACACACTTTGAGGAGTAATACTAAAGATACCTTGGTTAAAAATATTAATTAAAGAAAATATCATAATATACATATACACCTGCCGCCGTTTCGAAACTAGGGCAATCTCATTCGCCTCTCGTTGCCTGTGACTTTCGGATTTCGGAAGAGACACTAAAATCCATTGATTCCTTCTATCTGGTGTCAATGCAAGGGGACGTAAAAGATCCCACATAGAGGGTAAGTTTATAACTTGTCATGGACTCACAAAGTGGTGGTCTCTATTTGAAACCCACTGGATCTTGTTCCCAGCGGTAGGAATTTCTTCCCGGTCGGACGTGTGAGAGACGCCGAGTAGGCAGAGTATTCACTGTATCATTGGACCCACTGGGTCCTATATGAATGTATATACATAACAGAGCAACTGTTTGTAGATACTACAATGGAGGAACACGAAGGTCCAACTCCATGCCTGTTGCCATCGACGTCGAGGATATCGGCGGACAATGCCCTCGTGCAGAGATTTGTGAGTGCACTAAGTTGACATAAAAGATTATGAAATAGACATGACGCTAGCTGAAACCAGAGCTCACTTAGTTATTTAACCGATATGCAAATTCTCTGTTAAACTATGCATTATGAACTCTTAATATGCTGAATTGTCCTCTGCGTGTAAATTTCTTTAACAGTACTTTGTGAATTATATATGCAACTGAATCTGTCTGACGTCAAAAGTACATGATCTACATTCATTCGGACGGCATTGTAGGGACGCATTGTCACACGGAGCGAGACCACAGTATTGACAAGCGAGCTAGACGTAAACTCATCTTTGCCAGCATCCTCTGTCTTCTCTTCATGTTTGGAGAAGTTGTTGGTAAGTAATTATATCATATGGTACCTTTGCGAATTGCGTGCAACTGTAATCGTAGGAGACGACGGCATTGTAACAAACATAATTGGATAAGGCCGCGTCCGAATGCATGAACTATTACACCATCGTCGAGTATAATTTAAGATGAATGGTAATATTTGATATTGATTTTCATTCCTTTTGATTGGTTGCATACATGTATGATAACGTAACAAGATAGCATGATGTTATCTATACGATACTGTTGTTTCAATAATAATCATGAGATTCATGACACATGTAAATTATATTCTACGCGTATGGCATTTTCATATCAACAAGAATTTGAATTGCTACCAGCAATGGCGTCACAGTGTGTTTCTATGTTGTTTGCCAAATCAGATAAAAGATTTCCCTTGTTCCAAAATACGAGCCCACGTAATACATATAATGGAACTTATTTCAATGCATAGTTAATTGCTCCCTTTATGGATCATCTCAGAATGTCAATGTCCGATATCAAACGAAATTACTTTCTTTTGGGAGAGGGGGCTAGAGGCAGTTTTATCTGACGTCGGACAACGAAATGTTACGCTTCGGACCGATACTTAATACATTGATAACATAATATCAATGTTTACCAATAAAAAGAAATAATTGTCATCTGAAGGGGTGGGAGGCTGAGGCCAGATGAAAGTAATTCTTTCTGATATCGGATATCGACGTTCTGAGATGACCTCTTATAATTATGTAACTTCAATGGGAAAACGATGTAGCTGTTATATAAAGTCAATGATACCAAACGCTGTATGCGGCATAGCGAAATGCTGCCGACTACATTGTTACGATGTTGCAGGTGGTATAATGGCCAACAGCCTGGCAATTGCGACAGACGCTGCTCACATGTTGACAGACTTCGCTGGTTTCATGATCAGCATCTTCTCCATCTACGTATCGTCTCGTCCGCCTACGAAGCGCATGAGTTTTGGTTGGCACAGGGCAGGTACGATAGTTATCATATCACTCTACATACGTAACAAGTAACGACTGCATTATTCCTCGTTGTTCCCAGGGGGTGAGAGACAATTACAACATTGTTGTGCCATTCTTTCTGTTCTTCTCCTTTATTGCGTCCTATCACCACCCCCCTCTCTCCAGTTTTTACCTTCTTCCGATCTGCTCCCCTTTACGCAGTCCTCCCACCTCAATTGTGGGTTTACCCTTGTCCTGCGTCGTCACCAATATTCTCG
The DNA here is from genome assembly GCA_020002185.1 of Paraescarpia echinospica. Taxonomy (NCBI): domain Eukaryota; kingdom Metazoa; phylum Annelida; class Polychaeta; order Sabellida; family Siboglinidae; genus Paraescarpia; species Paraescarpia echinospica. The sequence goes on from CM034542.1 coordinate 49,630,265, forward strand.
TTAGGGTGCTCTTCATCTCAACCTCGTTCCTAAAGTTATTCATCTTTGTTATGTCCACCCTCTTTGTTCTTGTGATTCTTCGAACACAGCTATACCCGCAAACATGTAGCTTCTGTTCTTGTATTTTTCTGTCCAGACCATTCAGGCAAGCCGGCGTAACACACGCTGTCAGGAACTATGTCTGTCCATCATAACCCCTTCTTCCTTTCTTCATGCATTCGCTCCCGCTTGTGTCTGACGTCACACCTCTAACTCTGACTGCCCATCCACATTAATCATTCCTCCTGGAAACAAAAAGCGACCCACTTGCTTGTTCGCCGGCCCACCCAATCTGAAGTTCACTCTCTGATGCCCAACAAATTGTCTACTGTTTTTGTACTGTTTTTAAAATGGGAACACGTTTAAGCACAATTTATATATATATATATATATATATATATATATGTATATATATATACATATATATATATATATATGTATGTATATTTATATATATTAAGATATATATGAGCCTTGTCGACTTTATTTAAGATGTTACTGAATAGGTATTACGTGCAGAGGTAACTGAAATATGACTTCAAGTAGTTTATACATGGTTGAAAAGAAACTGTTTTGGTAACGCTTCAAGCATTGTTGTCTTTGTGTGCTATCTTGTTGTGATGCTATCGTGCAAGGTACGACTTCACACCCACCTTGTGACTTGATTCAGAGGTGATGGGGGCGCTTGTATCGGTGTTGCTGATCTGGGTGGTAACTGCTGTTCTTGTCTACATGGCTGTGCAGAGAGTCATTCACGCACACTACGAAATTAACGCCACAGTCATGCTAATTACGGCTGCCGTCGGGGTCGTGGTCAATGTTATGTACGTATCATTCATTTAATAGTTTTAGTAATGGAATTAAACTAGATTTTTATGTAATGCAATATTGTAGATAGAATTTAACAAAAATGCAGAAGTAAGTTCTTATTTTGTTCAGTTGAGAGAATCCAGTTTCGAAGTTTCTTGTTGCCATATCGAAGATTGGGGAACTTCGTTTACTCCACGTTCCTTCGTATTAGTGGATATTTGTGTACGGGTTGCCTACTAGCAGTAAGCGTTGCTGGGTGCTACCCGGAGAATTCAAGATGATTTGGACCAGCAGGTCAGTCAGAGGTGAAGAGTAAATCGCTTTAAACAGTCCTATAGACTGGATACCGCGATGTGATATATTTATGTAATACCTGAGCACTGTTTTGCAACTGTGTGAGATTGTATTTTTATTATAAGTCCCTTTCCATTTCAGCCATTACTATGTGTTATAGTGTTGAACTACAACGAGGATATTGTTTCAGACTCGGCTTGAACTTAAGTGATTACGATACAAAACAGAGTGCCCCAATACCTAGCGTAGGGAAAATAAGTAAGAATCTTCGCAAGGTCAGTCAAGGACAACGTAAGGTCAGCCTGACTGGCAACCTTTCCCAGCGCATCAGACGGACAAGCGGCTCCAACGACGCGGCTAAGCAGCCCGACTTGCTAACAAGTGACGGCGCGCCACAGAGACCAGAGAAACCGTTGGTAATGATTGAAGAGACACCTCGCACCAACATCAACGTACGAGCAGCCTTCATTCACGTACTTGGAGACCTCTGTCAGAGTCTTGGCGTGGTGACTGCATCTCTTATCATATATTACAAGGTAAACCATCTACTTATGTCAGTTGTTTGTACCGTAGCCGCGATGCAGAACTTCCATATTTAAGAACGCTCATATATTGTGCACTACATGTAATACTCACCAGGGGCGGATCCAGAGAAGGTACTCTAAGGGGGGCACAAAAACCTCTACTGGCGGCCGAACCAAATGGTGTAGAAAATTGTTCGCTGCTGCGCCGTAACTTCAGCTGTTTCGGCTAGACTGGTGACATCTCGGAAGACGGGAGGGGGGTTGCTGTTGAATTTTTTTCGGCGGTGCGCCCTAATTCATCTCTTCCTCAATTCCTCCTCAACTTTTTGGCTGGCTCGAATGGGGGGGGACGCTGTTTGAAATGTTTTCGCCGCCGCGTTGCCGTAACTTCAGCTTATTGTTATTGTAACATGAACGGGGGCACATTTCCAGGGGTCTAGGGTGGTCACGGTCACGTGGGCCCATTCAAAAAGGACTGCGGGCACGCCAAATTTAAACGGTCTAGGGGGCACGTGTTCCCGTGTGTTCTCTGATGTGCTTGTTTACTGCAAGCTTAGTGTGTACTCTGGTGTTTGTTGAGTGGTGTTCAGTGTATACTCTGGTGTTAGTTGGTCCCCCTGGATCCGCCTATGCTCACTGCCAATACTCACATGCTCAGTTGATAATTGTCTGCGTTTGACACATGACAGTATGTGAGTGAGTTTCATTACAATTAAATTGTATTGTCTCTATATAGACAGCGTTATCGTGTAACCTAATGTAGATAATATAATATATATTTATTTGTATGCAATTAATTTCTCTACTACGTTGTTGCATTTTTTGTTTTATATGTAATTTACTTAGGGTAGAATAGTATTCATATTTTTTGGTTGCAAATTACAACGTGTTTATGTGCACGCGTGCGCGTGTGCGTGCGCGTGTGCATGAGCCTTTATGTATGGTGTGAATGAGTGAGTGCATGCGTGCGTGTTGTGGTTCATGAGACTTTTGATGGATAGAGTCAATGTGTTTCTGCGGTTGGTTCTGATGAGCCCCGCAAACTGGATACTGACTAAATCTGAACGGCATTCGTATTGTTTCAGCCTGAATGGAAGCTGGCTGACCCGATATGTACCTTCCTTTTCTCAGTTCTTGTTCTCGTCACAACTATTACGATTTTGAAAGACATCATTGTTGTTCTCATGGAAGGTAAGCCGCTATTCTTCCTTATCTATCCAATGTTTGTGTTCTGTATTAGTCTTTCGGAAGAGGCATTAAAAGGCGTTAGTTCATTGTGCAGAGGAAAATAAAAATTCCACGCAGGGAAACGGAAAAAACAAGCCGTTCACTCGATGAGAATGGTATCTATCAGCATAAACACAGCGTGATTTAAAAAACTCTGGTATGCTGCGTTTACCTGGTGTTTATATTATGGTAGTTTCAATTAATTAGTGTTTAGCCAGATTTTTTTTTATGTCGCTCATGTTTACGACTAATTGCGACTGAACTTAAAATTCAAAGAGATGACTGGAGATTTGACTAGGGCTTGGAGGCAGTTGACTTAATGAGACTTTGTTTGTTTTGAATGCGACTCGTGTTGGCGACTTTTGAATTCACCGCCGCCTGCTGTCTGCAATGATTACAACGACAGAGAGAGCTGCGACCTCGTAAATGTGTACTGCATGAATCAATGTGACTCGTTTTAATCTTAATTGTAAGATATGATATCGCTAATAAGCTTACCATTTTATTATTATTACTACTAATATTATCACTACTCCATTATAATAGTATAGGAAGCACAACAGTCACGTTTTGAGTGCGATTTGTGAGTTCAACGGTGAATCCTGGTGACTTGAAATCGAGATAGATGACTTGGGTGCTGATTTGGACTTGTCTTGCAGGACATTGACTTGAGACCTGACACAACCTGCATGTCATTGACTTGGCTTGCCTGTGCTGTGACTTGCCAATACATCTGGTGTGTGCATCTGTCGTGTTGATGCTTACTGACAGCGGTAATGACACATGTGTATGTTTCTGCCAGGCACTCCTAGAGGTATTTCTTACAACGAAGTCAGAGAGTGTCTGCTGAAGATCGACGGAGTGAAGGAGGTGCATAATCTACGTATCTGGGCCCTCACCATGGATAAGACGGCTGTGTCTGCCCACGTAGCTCTGGGTAGGCAACTGACGAAAATATATATTTTTTTCGTATAATATGTCTTATGTAGAGAGATCACACGGGTCGTGTGATACATTTCAATCAACTGGGCCGTGTTGACACAGATTATGTTACCTCTAGCGTCTAGATTATATTCTGCAGAAGGCGAAAATGTTGGTAATTACCTTTGATACTGCACAGTAAGCCTACGTTATTGTGTAATGTGTATGCATTCAGTACATCATGTTTCATCTGTTACCAAGGTATCAAGACATTCGTGAATACATTAATTACATGTTTTAGACGTTATTTTAAAGACATAAGTTTTACGAACGATACAATCTATATATATATATATATATCTACAATTACAGTGACATTACCATATATATATATATATATATATATATATATAGAACAGTTGTGACTTGTCAGGATTGATGAAACACTGGTAATGTCACTGTAAGTATACGTTTAAGAACGAGCCAACAGCTCCGCTTGTGGAAACACACTCTAGCATGATATTATGGTTGAAGGTAAAGAAACACACCACGCTTATCAGGCAATTTCTCACAGCATCAGACTTAAGCTGAAACTGCACCACGACTACGCATTATACAGTAGAACCTCCCTGTTATGGTCACCCTCTGGAATGCCTTAAATTGACCTTAGTAGTGAGGTGACTGTATTAGCCAAACTAGTGTGCTATACTTGACTGTTATTGAAATAATTTGAAACTGTCATATGGTAACCCTAATTGCGAGGGGGCTATATAACCGAGGTTACCATTTAGCGAGGCTCTACTATATGTGTTAAACCTACAGGATATACGTTACATGTTGCAATTTTGCAATATTTTCGAAGCTTGTAACTTACATTGCAAACTGTATATTTAATGTGTTATTGATATTACGGTTAAGATCATTCCGTGTTACTGTTTTCAGACAAAGCGGCCAAGTTGCAGGTGACGCTGGCTGAAGCGGGGCGTATGCTTCGGGAAACCTTCAATGTGTACGAATGCACAATCCAGATGGAGCGCTATATTGACGAGAGATTGCAGTGTTCACAGTGCCAGGAGAACTGTGAATGATTCACACCGCATATTGGCTTCAGTCTTACTATCTGCGCGTTTGCCAACACTCTAATGGTAGCAGAAGATGTCCGCATACGAGTGATCATTGGGTGTTGTTAGTAATTGCAAGCACTCCTGTGGCAGTCGTCGTAATAAATAATTCATTGTATACTTTGTTTAGATATTTAGAATGTGATTAGACGAACGTGGCTGGGTTTTAATACAGAGGTATTAATTACTGACACATTAAATTATGTCAAACACGAATTATAGACTGTTCTATTTGCGTGTGTGCGCGTGTGTGTTTGCGTGTGTGCGTGGGTGCGTGTGTGCGTGCGTACGTGCGTGCGTTCGTGCGTGCGTGCATGTGTGAGTGCATATACGCATGCGTGCTTAATGCGATTCTCCACAAGGTTAGTGTCTGGAGGCAGCGTGTTTCTGTCGTTGTTTCTGCGTATGCGTACACACGGCACTTATACACAACATATACAGAGAAACACAATATACAATACTCAACATACAAAGAAACACAACAGTAAACTTCGTTAAACTCAAAGTTGGAGGGACCCGTGACACACATCGCGTCATCCCTATGTTGCAGTTATGTCGTGTGTTTACACAAGATGTTGCAATTTTATAAAACTGAAAGACGTCCAACTCAATCCATAAATGGAATAGTCAAATAATGTACATTCCAATGCAATGGCATATCTATACTAATAAATTATATGTTCTTCCCAGTATGTGAGAGTCACAGAAACTACCAAAATGCGGACTTTAAATAACCTTCTTCGTCGCACTCTTCGACAGAATCGACAGGACAGATTTGCGCAACTACCGAGACATTTTTTTCTCGCCGCCTTGGTGAAGCTCCTTGCCAGCGTTAACCTAAACATATATATATGTTTAGAATAAAGTCAGTCGACCGGTCATTGCATGGAAGTATTTCGTCTTGTTTGCCAGCGTCACAAACGAAAGACAAAAAAATGCGCAACAGATTATCTTACGAAACCTTACCTTTCAACCAAAGTATACGAATAGGGCCAGTATGTTAAAAAAACAGCTGCTACAATGGTAATCAATTTCTACATAGTCCAAAAATAGTTGGTCGGTCTTATTATAAACATTATTGCATTTGTTAGTAGTGCAATACAGCCTATATATATTACTTATTTTAGACAAGACTTCAACTATAATCAAAGTGAACTAATAATAATTAATCTAAACACAGTATTACAAAAAAGTACAAAATGGATCAGTGACTCCTACTAAGACAGATACGTCGCTGAACAATAAATATTACTAATTCACTTAAAATGAATAAAATGACTCATAATCGGTCACTCCGTGGGTAAAATAAGATTGGTCTTACACTGATGTACCAGTATCCTGTTTTATGAGTTATGGGTCATTATTGAATGTCCTGTTGTACGAACAGACTTAGTCAGTTGAACTCATCTAGTGTAGTCCAACGTTCTTATTACGTTCAGTAGTCTTCGCGTTATAATAATGCACCCTCCATATGTGTGCTTGCACTGAATACAATTTCAGAGCTTCCAGCCTTTCTTTGTGTGATATGGCTTGTGTTTCTAGGATGTTGCGCAGACTCTGTAAGATAGTTTATTCCCCTAGCATAATGTGGCTACATGCCTGCACGCAATTATATGCTGGGTGAGAACGCACATGTATAGGTCTTATCTAATATATTGTTCGCTATGACAGTAGGTCTTATGTCCCAGACAAGAAATGTTTTTTTTAATTCATAGAGCATTGTAGCCTTGGTAGTTGCCTAGCTATATATATATACTGGGTGCTAGGTTTCATGTTGCTCCTAGTCCGCCCACCTACATCATTATTCAGCCCAGAAACATTCGGCATCTAGAGTGTGTTGCTGGTGGTAGCAATCTTGCACCGCCGCTAACAGCGGTCATCCTCGTCGATCAGGAACTTCTGACTACATAATGTTAGATCATCCCAGGCCGGTAGGCCGGGGAACGACAGGTGCGTACGCACACCCCACATATTTCCCCACCCCACCCCTGTTGACGCAAAAGATGTATGCACGACGTCTCAATGAGGGTCCAGTTGGAGGTTTTTGGAGCCTCAGTGGGGTCCAGTTGGAGGTTTGGGAGACCTTCACGAAGGGTGGATGGATGTTTCAAAGAAGTTCAATCGGAGGTTCTGTGGAGGCTCTAGGAGAGGTGCTGTTGGAGGTCTCAATGAGGGTGCTGTTGGAGGAATTTTGCGAGCCTCAAGAGATGTGCAGTTGGAGGTCTCAAGAGGGTGCAGTTTTTTTTTGTAGCCTCAGTGGAGTGCAGTTGGTGGTCTTAGCTAAGGGAGTGCAGTTGAATGTTGTTTAGGAACCTGCACACGCAGGTCGAAAAACGCACCCCACCCAACAAATCTACCTCGCTATATGGGCCTGCCAATGGAACGTAGATGTATACTTTGTCCCACTTGCTGTCTTAATCTGAAACGTTCGACAAACAATATCTGGCCAAGAAACGCCACTTAGAAGTTATTTTATTTTCCTATGTGACTTGTGTTAATGAGAATAGTAAATTTATAATTATTTCATATGGATGATAATATGTACATTGTCTGATAAAAAGTTAGCGAGAGAGCGATAAACTGTAGCGCCACATCACGGAGCCCGGTTAATATAGGCGACAGGTCGTTGACTTGTGGCGTCACCTAACGGTGCTTTGTTAATGAATGTTAGCTGTTAGCGCTTATTATTTTATAATATTGACGTTTGCTGTTAATGAAAATTGTAATTTGTTTATTTAGATACCGTCGATGTATTGACATTTTGTTATGTTGCATTTCACAGTTGCGAATGTTATTGACCAATCTGATATCAAACAAAATTATATTCCTGATCCATCGACGTACTTCCTTCGCCCCTTCCGTCTGTGCGTCGTACACATGATGAAAGCAAGGGTCAACCCACGAAGTCGGAAGTTTGTTGTTATTGACGTATATATGTTATTCTGTTAAATGTTCTGACAAGCTATGCTGTTGTTTCAAGTGTTGTACGCAGTACTGCAATTTGCTGTTCGGTTCACGACATCGTTGATAGACTGGACCACGAAAATAAATAAATTGCAACTGCCGCTAAAACACGACTTACCGAAGTTGCGAGCAGACTCGAAATCCCTGAAGCGACTGCCGATACATATCGGAATTGTTATTGTTGAAGACGAAATCTCGTTCGCGGATTTAGCCAATATACTACTATGGTGCATGGCAATGGGAATATCGTATATAAGCATATATGATGTGGCTGGTAAGAAATATATAACTTTTGAGACTGTAGTGTAGTATAGTACTATTAGTATACGGTGTCGCGCTTACATTTATCCGGACGTAAAATTTTATCCGGGTGATGTTTATGTGCATATGTAAGGCATAATATTTGGCACTAGTAGGTCACATAGTAATAACTAATATCCAGTAGTTACATATGTTTCATTTGTTGTTGTAATACGTGCGTTATAGTTAGAGTACATAATTATAATTTGCTATTTAAGATTTGTGACAAAGTATAAGAGTAAGTCACGTGACGTGTGCTTGGAGAGGAAATTGTTTTACGACAGAAATTGTTTATGTGTGTGGGAAGCAAACATTTTATAAGTTATGTATATACATAGACATGTATATAAATATATATATACACATAAACATGCATAACGCCCAAATAAATGAAAATGTGACAGTCGTAGCTGGTGCTCAATACATTTCCCTAGATATGCGCACGCGCAGAAACGTCACCCGGATATAATTTAACGCCCGGATAAATGTAAGCGCAACACCGGTATGACTAAAAGGTGCACGACTACGCACGACCAAAATGTATGTAGTGTTGGTAACCAGGCGAGCTGTTGGTGGCACGTAGGAGGTATGTGTGTGCAGCTCGCCAAATTTCAGATATGTTCTTCACATTGGAGTAACAAAATTTGCAACTTTTATCATCGCTTGTGGTAACTCGCCGGTTCCATTCGCCAGGTGACACTACTGTGCCAAGACTAAATACTCATCTGGAAGATCGGATAAAATGCCTAAATTGTGTAACTCGTGGGTGAAATACAGACTCAAAATTTGTAATAATGCACACACAAAACATATATATACCGTCAATGGCCAAACTATCTACCAACATATTATATTACATGGTCGTGCGTGGTTGTTCGCTAACTTTGTGGTCGTGCGCCTTTTAGTCAAACCCTTAATATAGACACTGACAGTGAGTGACACTCACTGACAGTAGTGAGTAAACTGGTCTAGTCTAGAGACTAAAAAAGAAAACTCAAAAATTAGTCAAACTTCAAAGACACTCTAACATAGGCATAGCCTAGGCCTACTGTAGTGATTGGAGTCAAATGCACCTTACTTAAAATTAATAATATACTCAACATTGTGTCTCCGACTCGTAGACTTAGCGGACTTTGGAGGGCCAAATAGCACTCTTGTTTGTCTTAGTTTCCACCGATATGGCAGTCCGTTACTACGCCATACGCTTGGAATGAGTGAGATTTACTTATAATGATTATCGAACTATGACCTCACCAACTATCTCGGCCTGTGTGAATGGCAATTATTTGTCACATAGTCAGTTTGTGAAGCACAGTGGGCCAGTGGTTGAGCAGTACAGCACCGAACCAGTGATCAATGGGAGTCATTGGGGCCAGTATTCAAATCAGTTTTAAAATTTGCGTAATTCTGTTCATGATCTGATGGTGCCTGTGTCACTGTGGGCTGTGTCTTTCAAAAGAGCTACTATTAGTCATTGGCATTGGTCTGTTCTACCATCTGTCTATGTCAGGGAAGTAAAAGATTCATGGAGCACAGTGGCTAGAGCACGGACTCTCAACTGAGAGAACCTGGGTTTGAATCCTGTGCTGCCATGTCAACACTTGGGCAAGTTTGTTCACTCTATGTTGCTCCTGTTCACTCAGCTGTATGAATGAGTACCTGGCAATAGACGGTGGTGGATATTTGTGTATGAATAGTCTTCGCTCATTAATTGCAGTGTGGCTGAATGCTTCCCAGAGAAGTCGAGATGGTGTTCAATTGAATAGATCTGCCAGGTCACTAACTCTGAAAAATAAACCACTCCTATATTAGGGCTATTTGGAGCACGGTCAATGTGAAAGCAGACAATATATTAGAAGGCTTGAAATTATTTGCCACCATCTCAATAGCTGGGGTTTGTAAAAATATAATATAATCGTTGACATCCATTTGTTTGTTGTAGGTGTATGCAGGCAGAATAGGCAATTGTTAGAGTCCGAGCTACAGAGACAACACGACTTTGCACTGGGAAAAGATGCTAGCAATTTTGATGTTCATTTTCATTTGGGAGAATGGAACAAAATGGAAGGTTTGTTGACATTGTGCAGAGGTCTTGTTTTCATTTTGCTTCAGGTTCTCGACTTTCTATGCATGGCAGCAACAACAAATACAGGCATTTCAATTTTGATATTCATTTTGACTGTTTGAGGGAAACAAATTATCATGTTGAATCATTACCTAAACATATGCAGCATTTCTGATAGGTAACATTGAAAAGCAGTTATAAAATTACGTAATAAGGTTATCTTTACCTTTTTTTCTAAAAAAATGGGTGTTGGTGTGTAGAATGAGATCCACTCCATGATAGAGGGTCACATATATATATGTGCACATCTTCAATACTGGGCAATAACAATGGGACATCCTTATCACTAAGTAAATGTGCAAGAAAATGCCCTAAAAGGTTTTTCCTAGTAAAGCATAGAGCCTAAAATGATAATAACACCAAAATATGTTTTCACTTTTTTATGCTGTGTACTGCTCTCTGATCACTTAAAAAGTTACATGATTTCCATTAAGCATAATTTTCTAAGTAATAAAATAACTTATGCGGATTAAATGAGTTTTTGGGTGTGCCGACTTCAAGCACAGTTATTATGTGACAAAATTGAGACAGGTTTTTTTTTTAATTTAGATTTTTTTAAAGTATATAGAAAGGATTGGTGGAAATCATAACTTATGCAATGTCAAACTTTTTCAATTCATATCACTGAGAAGAATTTCAGTTCCTACTCTTTCCAATTCTGACATTGATATCTTCTTTATCAACATGACCATTGGCCCTAGACAGGCCTTGACATTAAGGTTTTGGGGCCAGTAGATTTGAAAAGTTACTGGCCCGCCCAAAAACGTTACTGGCCCGAATTAAAAAAATATGCTGATTCCGAGGTGCCTGTCGCTTCACAAGAAGTCTATAAAGGTTTGCTAGGAGCGATGTCATACAGACTTTTCTAAAGTTCTTATTTGTGCGTATAAGTTTACACAATTAAGATAACGACCATAAGAAGTGAGAAAATGTAGATGTTTAATCATGCTGTCATTCTGCTATTAATGCAAAATCTGATTCATATCATTCATAATCAGTCTTCACACATTTATTTACGCACTTTATTAAACCAATAAAAAATAAACCATCTGCACCAATGGCAACTGTCACTGTTGTGTCACTTCTGTGTACATATCACATAATAAAGTCAGTTTAAATTCAAAGAATACTGTAAATGTGAGTATTTAAAAATTACAATGTGACATTGTTATAGGCCTGTCTATTATCAGCTCAGGGCATGAAACGTTGGCTGGATGTCATCAGTATATCAAAAGCATTTCTTGGTTTTGTTGTGCCTGAGGCTCAATGCGAAGGTTCACATATGCCACTATATCGCTCATTTTACGAGCGCAATGCGGTAACGCACGACTGGTGCAGACTAGCACAAACCGAGTCGCTATTTGGGCTTCAAAAGTGCGCTAAGACACAATATTTTCATAATATAAATATTCCTGGGATGATGTTGAATGATGGAACTAATCCTCTGAGGTATCAAAGTTAGGCAAAAGTCAAGTTATAACGGTGAAATCGAGGTGGGTCCGGATTCTACACAAGTACTGGCTTTATGGTTGTCCCGTTTTTCTAGGTAGGGTGAGGTGCCCAGAAACATGACGGTGGTCAATCAGATTGAAACCAGTGGCCCATCGGGCCAGTAAAATATGAAAACTGGTGGCCCGAACTGGCCCGACAGCTTCAAACGCCAGGCTAGTGATAATGTCGAGGCCAGCCTAGAGTTATACCGTGTTGACAGTTATGTGTGTATTTGTGTATAATCGTGTAAGTTGCTTCCCATAGTAGTCAAGACAGTGTTCGATGAACAGGTCTGCCAAGGAGTAAAGTGTAAAGCACTTTGAGCAGTCCTCAGGACTGGATACTGCGCTATATAAGAACTTACCTTTATTTAACTTTGTTTACTTTATAATTGCGTAAGTTTGCTGAAAAGTGTAAAAAAGTTGCCCAATATTGAAGGTGTATGAAATAAAACTAAAAGTTGCTGCAACAAATGGCCTCATGTTGAAGGTTTGTCACTCAACAACAACCGAGTCAACCTGATGCTTCTCTCGCTAGCGGACGGACGACGAGGACTAGTGACCGTTGCTAAGCAACTCACTCACCAGGTCATCACTGGTCAGCGGAGAATTGATGACATCATTCCAAGTCATGTGGATGCATTTTTACAAGGTGATGATGCAACTGTTGTTAACTCAACAACCCACATCTGTCATTTGTGTCTCATTGCAGATTACTTTTTATTGAATTTATTTAATATTAACGTATCCAATAATTATATTACCTGTTTAATTTGGACATATGAGAAATGGAATCTGAGTCAAGGGGAACTGTGAGCCTTCATATGGGTCATTCCATGTCAAATCAACCAGTGGTAAAATCAATTGGGGCAGGGAATTGACTTAAATTTTAACCAAAGATTAAATGCCCTTAGTTGAGTATTTCTGCAAAAAAGCTTTAGAAGCGTTTACATGTAAGTAGTGTGAACTATTATGTGATCAGGGATAAACATCCCAAATTGCTCCAATTATGTAATGTTTTACCTGCTTTCAGGTGCCTTTAAAATGAAAATTTTACACCAAGTTGTAAAACCACTTAATCACTGGTTAACATTTAAATAAATACTAAGACGCAACTTTTATAATATTCTGAAAATTTGTTGATTTGATACAAAATGACCAACATCTATATTATGACAACATCTGACCAGGATGTACTGGTCAACAAAGCCAGCTTGGTAAGATGCAAAAGTCTATACAACAAGTAATCTAATCTTTGGATATGTTGAGAAAAAATATATTCAGTGTCTCGCTGGATGTTAGATTGCAGAGCTGGTGGTAATTCGTATTTGTTTTTGGCACAATATATTCTGTGTTATGAATTTTTGATTTATGAATCAGTTGGCAAACTCAACATTGTCTGCTAGAATCCACGATGACATTTCAAGTTAAAATACCAGCAAACTGTGACTACTGGCAGTTTCTAATCTGTTGAATATGATATCCAGTATTTTATGTTTCCTTGTTCAGGTAAAATGGGTTTCCCAGACCCTGATCTAGTGCTCAAATTTGGTCAAGTAAACAGTCTACAGGGGTATCTTCCCTGGCAGATTCGACTAACATCAATATTGTAAGTATATAACAACTTAACTATTATGATGTTGTAAATCACGTACACAGATTGTGAATGTGATTTTATACAACCTCAGGAGCCATGGCCGATGTGTCTAATGGTCCGTTAATGTGTCCGTTTTAAAATAGTTTCCACACAACACCTGTATACTCACTCGTAAGCCCCGATTGGTTGTTCAGCCATATTTCTGTACCAGTATAATAGTAAATATGTACTAACTAAATTTGAAATACACTGTGATTTTTTCTACCAGAATTATGTAATTTAAATTTTATGTACACTACGTGGAATTTTTTATGCTGGGATTTTAGCCACATTTGAACTCAAACTTGTAATTATAACCGCACATTTGATTTGTATATTTTGATCACTAGACTGACTTAAATAAACCTAACATTAGTTAAACTGTTGAAACATTTGTTTTGGCATTGTGTTTAGAAATTGATATGTTGTTATTATTCAAACAATGTTCAGTGATTTGATATTTTATTATTTGGGGTTCCAACATCTCGGACCTTGCTTGTTTATAGTTTGATGACCATGGCATATTTGTTACATTTGTTTACTCTTAAGAGACACGTTCAAGGCAGGAAATTAATTCAAAATATTGCAGTTTGCATAGCTTAATATTGCATTGCATTGTTTTTGTAATGTGGAGACAGACAAAGTGATAAGATGAGGAAGATGCAAAAATGCCTTAAAGCAAAGCTCCAATTTTAAACGGAGCAGTTTTAGACTATAAAACCCTATTGGCAACATTGTCGAGGCCAGCTGGTTTAAACACAAGACCTTTTGATGTTCAGTACATTCGCGATGTTCCAATGTTCAGGACGACTCATTCAGTGAATTTCCTGCCAATAGTTACCAACCTGGATGATGCTGACTAACAGAACAAACAGCCTTGTTTTAAAAGTACCATAATGACTGATTATATTATACAGCTGTATTCGGACTCTATGTTTTCAGACACCCTAAAAATTTATAAAAAGAATTATTTTATGTACTGCATGTACTGTTTTCGGACATCTGTTATTTTTAAGTGTCCGAATGCATACAGTGCACGACTGTATGTTTTTGGACACCAAAAATAATTCTTTGTACAGTATATTTTCAACAGCTGAGAATATAATTATGTTTATGTGTCCAAATACATAAGTGGAGCGCAGTTGCGCTGCGGTAAGATTTCTCGACTGAGTGAACGCGGGTTAGAATTCTGTGCGGCGGTGTCGAACCTTGAGCAAGTTCGTTTACTCTACATTGCTTCAGTTCACTCAGCTGTATGAATGAGTACCTGGCAATAGACAGTGGTGCATATTTGTGTACGAATAGTCTTCGTGCATTAATTGCAGCATGGCTGAATGCTTCCCAGAGAAGTCAAGATGGTGTTTGATTGAACAGTTCTGCCAGGGAGTAAAGTTTAAAGCGCTTTGAGCAGTCCTGAGGACTGGATACTGTGCTATATAAGAACTTACCTTTACTTTTTTAACCATTTTCATGTCTCGCAAATGATCACAGGCGCATTTCTTCTTGCAGATCATTATCAACACATCGCCACATTACGTACACGTCATTCTACAGAGCACTTCATGATTACAGCTGCGTGGAACAGCGACTGGGAAAATAACATCTCTGCCATATACAGTGGGCCACACTGACTTTGTACATAGGTAGCATGCCTTACCACTGTGCAACACAGCCTTGCCTTGGGTTTACCCGTACAGTGCAACAACTGTCTTGCGGACTGCCATACCAAGTAGCCAAGCCATTGGCACATGCTAAGTAATAGCAAACCCAAAATGCTGCTCTGGCATTATGCCAATATCTTAACTAATCCATGTCAAAATTATATGCATATATGATTGTTCAAAATTCATTAATAGAATTTATTCTCAACTTAGAAGAATAATTAATAACACATTCAATCATTGAGTAGAGCCAATTAGATTGGCTCGAACAGAATCACTTTCCCTCTGTACTAAGATGCAATTCACTTAAAAGTGAATCAGGCACTTGATAGAATAACATTGCAGAGTCCATAATATACTGTATAATGAAACGTTGCATATAATTAATTATTTTATGCACATAATTAAGTTTGTCATCATTTAGCAGTCACTAATATCTTTTGGAAAATCCTGTGAAACTAAAATCACATGACATTACAGCATGCTCAACGTGGCCACCAAAAGTACTAATAGCAATCGGATTATGAACAGGAATGTTAATCAGTTGAACAAATGGACTGCTGTCGAGTTAAAGGTAACAACATTGGCTGCTGTTGAATTAATACTTTCTGTTTTTGGAGTTATTAGCTGCTTGCATTTACTTGTGATAGTTGCCCCTCGTTGTCAAGAGGGTGGTGACCTAATGGACTTGTCAAATTGTCACTAGTCGCCAGTACTTGGACTGAAAATTGTAATTGTCATGATGTACAAGTATGATGCTGTTCAAACACCATTAAGTTTTGCTGCAGTTGAATGTCTGCAAGACTACTAGTTACAGCTAAAGAAATATAGGTTCTTATCAGAACCCACAACCTTTTCAACGAAATATTGCGTTGCATGGGACTGTTCCATTAACATTCTTTTAAGTTACTGACACTGATTCTGCTCTTTTTAATATTTATTTTGTTCGTTAACAGCGATCATGTATACTGAAAACTGTCAATGCCAGGACATGCCACAGAAAGTGTCCGACGGGATACGGCAGCAGTTTTTTGCATTTAGAAACAATGGATTCTGTTTAATTACGTATTTTCCTCATGAGCCTGTTGTCTTAGTGCAACTGAACTATGTGTAGGTAATCTACGGTTATGAAGTTTTTGAGATATTCGTGCCTGAATTACATTCTGTCTGCAGCAAGTTGCAACATAGGAAGATATTTTGCATCTCTGTGTAACCCTCCCATCTGAGATATTGGTTTGTTGCTATTAGACGTATTCTCGCTGCTGCCGTTTGCACAAACTAAAAAAAAAGATACTAACTGTGTGGTCTGTCATGTTAGCCAGTTGTCACCAAGATATTGAATATATTTGTATATATAGATTGTTACACTGTATTATGTTGACAAATAGTGTGTGTATCTTCGCTGGGACACACACCTAAACGAAACTCTGTTTGTTGCTACACTATTTTGTGCAGTAATTTGATATGGATCTCTCTCTCTTCATGAAAATTGATAGAGTTCCAGTATTAATAAAAGTCAGCAGTACAGTGAAGTTGTGAAATCTGTTTGTGTGTTTCTAGTTTCCGATACCAGTGCTACATCTACATTGACAAGACTTGTACAAGTTGTAAATGGATTTACCTGCATGCTGTGTGCATTGGTCATCCAAAACCATGGTTTATAAAGGAGATAAAATGTGTGTTTTTACCATATTTTGAAGGTTTGAGTTCTAATTGTTTTTATTGAAAACATGTTATAGTATTAATTACACTAGCAACATTCCCATTCTTCAGATTGTACTACATATACACATAAAAAAGACTAGAGTTTTAGAAGTATTCATACCTTTGTTATGATGTGAATTTGAGCAATTTTTCGCAATGCAGGTTACATAAAAGTTCCCCCAACTGATCAACGGCCAATTTACATAGCTGGTAACAGTCGCAGAAATGTGCTACGTTGTGAACAAGCGATGAATGCACATCTAACGTCCATTATGAACCCTTAACTGGTAATAACCTTTAAAAATGTTAAATTTCAAGAAAGTAAATGCAATACTCTTACATTTGGTCATTGATGAACCATTAAATGTTTGATGCCTGAGATACAAACTATGATTAAACATTAACTCACACACACACTATCGAAATGCTGAAGTGATGTTGAGCCCATTCTCAACATTTACCTTACAAACGTACTGGTCAGTTGGACAGCAACTTCCAAAAGTTACTGGTTCGGATTTTACACTAAATTTGTTCAAGACAACAACAAAATAATATTGAATAAATTAATAGTTCTATTGCTTGCTGATAATGATTTATTACATATATAATATGTCAGATAGCTGTTACCTAGGTCATATGTAGGGGAGTCCAGGGCACTATACACCATTTTTGTCCAATTCATCCCGTGGCCAAACACGTCGATTTAGTAAAAATATTATATATGTGCTTTAAACACCTAAAAATAGTTCAAGATGGTTTAAATATAATTTCCAAAACATATAAAGAACAATGAACAATAAATTGTTTTCATTTAAATAAAAGAACACGGAAGTCAATGCACAGTAGAGGTACTCATATTTATTTGTAATTCAGTGATGTGGACTAACTGTTTCATATATATATATAATCTAATTTGGTTATTATGATTTGATTTAGGTCGTACAATTTAAGTTGCTAAAGTCGAGCAAATTATGAACTACACAAACAGCCACCAGAATTACTTTAGATGCTCCAAAACTACTAAATTCGATAACTAAGCAAAATATGAGTTCGGTCAAACGACAAGCAACGTACACAATAGAACGTTGAATAACATATTGCATCATCAGCTTCAACTGTCATAATGTCCGATGAGTATGTCGCTCCATTGTGCATGGTGCCCCTGTCTCCCCTACGCTTACAATGCTATTTGACGTAACAGCAGACTGCTAATATTCTGGAAACTGGTTTCAAACTTCCATCCATAAAGGCTCTAAATTGATTACAAACCAAAGAGACTTGGTAAACGTTCCTTCATTGTATTTAATTGAAACAAGTGACAGGCATGGCAGCCGACCATTCATTAAATGTCTGTTTGCAAAGAATTAAGAGTCGCAGTCAAGGCCAACGGCAACAGCAATGATATCATCACTGCCAGAGTCAGAAGATTCATAACTAATGCTTGACAGGTAAGAGTCGCTGTCATCAGCACGACCGGTTACATCAACTCCATCACTTGGGCCAGCAGCAATGGCTTCCAACTGGTCCACGTCTTCCTCTTCTTGGTTCTCACTGTCACCTGGTGCTCCGACCAGATGTCGAATAGCCATACTCTTGCCGAAATGAATAAAAATCATGTGCTTATTTCGAGTTCTTTTTTACTATAACAATCATTATAACGTGCGCACTTCGTGACAGCCGTGTTTCAAGACAAAATAAATTGGGCCATAATAAGCGTAAAAAACGCATTTCTGTATACAGGGTTTTTAAACCATCTTTAATTTGCTCTGCGTTTGCCAATCAGATGCAACGCTTCTCACCCTGGTGTAGGTCAGATGCAATGTGAGATTCCACATATGGTAATGTTTAGTTGTCGGAAAAAATCAAAATAATCTTAACTTCACACAGATCTAAGGTGAAAGTCACAACTCTGTAAGCCATCATGAAACGTGTGAATCAAAGACAACCTATATCTTAGAATGCAACTGATTATTACTGACAGTCTGAACTTAAAAAATAGTTAAAAGTCACCGTGCATACGCCCAATTTCGTCCATGCCGGGTCATTCAGTACGATATTGTGGTGGGATGTGCAATGAAGCGGTATACTGGGCCTAGCTGTTTTACTCCACATATATATATATTATGCATAATTTATCATCTATATTATTGAAAGTATAATTTGTTCTGCTATGCACTATTTTGACTATTGACGAGGTAAACAGGAGAGACGTGGTAGTACTGATGGGCGATTTCAATGCAAAAGTTGGCAGTTGTCAAAACGAAGAAGAAAATGGAAATATTGGGAAATATGGACTAGGCGAGAGACATTGGAGAGGAGATAGACTTGTTGAGTTTATCATAGAGAATGAACTGATGATCACTAATACTTTCTTCAAACAACATCAAAGAAGACTGTACACTTGGACAACACCAGATGGTCGGAACAGAAATCAAATCGACTTTATAGTGATACCAAAACGATGGAGGACGTCTGTGTTTAATGCAAAGACATTACCGGGAACCGATTGTGGCTCTCACCATGAATTGCTAAGCGCCAAGATTGCGATAAGATTAAGAAAGATGAAGAGAGGGAAAAAGATAGTCAGTGATATCAAAGAAGGATACCGAGTAGAGGTTATGAACCGTTTCGGAATATTATAGACAGTGGCTGACGAGAAGGAACCAGAAGAGTTGGCAGTAGAAATTAGGAACATCATTATGGAATCAGCTGACAAACACTTCACTAAAAAGAGGAGACAAAAACAACCATGGATAAGTAAAAACACACTGCAGATGATTGACGAAAGGAAAGAGTTAAAGAAGAACAAAGAAATGAGTGAGAATTATCATGAGAAATACAGAGAGAAGTGCAAGATAATTAAACGAATGTGTAAGGAAGAAGAAATATCTAGAGAAGAAATGCAAAGAGATAGAACTATGTATGAGAAGGAACGATAGTCGCAGTATGTTCGAGGAAATCAAGTCTATGACACAGTCTTTCAAACCTAGACTTGGCGTTATTAAAGATGAAACGGGAATGACTCTGACAGAAAGCGATGACATACTTGAAAGATGGAAGCAATATTGTGAAAGCATGTTTAAGAAAGAAGAAACAGAAGAGGTAGACATGGATGAAGGCAGAGAGAGGACAGAACCAGAAGATGAACTTGAGCCTTTGCGTTCAGAGATGGAGTGGGCAATAAAAAGTATAAAAGACGGAAAATCACCTGGCACTGATAACATCACTGCAGAGCTAATAAGAGCAAGTGGAGAAGAAGGTGTGGATATCTATCACACATTATGCAAGAAAATATGGAGAAGTGGAACATGGCCCATGGACTGGAAACGAGCCATCCTTATACCAATACCGAAAAAAGGTGACATACAAGAATGTTCAAACCACAGGACTATATCCCTCATCAGCCATGCGAGCAAAATTATGCTAAAAATCATAATGAAAAGAATCACAACAAAATTAGAATGTGAAGTCAACAGAACACAAGCTGGTTTCCGGACTGGAAGAGGAACAAGAGATCACATTTTCAACCTGAAGATGTTAATTCAGAAATGCAGAGAATTCAACCATGACCTTAGGATCTATTTCATAGATTATTCAAAAGCTTTTGATAATGTTAGTTATTAACAACTCTGGAAAACCTTGATACGCATGGGATTTGATCAGAAAATTACATCACTTTTCCAAAAAATTATATTTGGACAGCAGTCTGCAGTGAGATTAAAGTGTGGTACCACAGATTGGTTCCCAGTCGGCAAGGGAGTGAAACAGAGGTGCATTTCGTCCCCCCACCTATTCAGTCTATACACAGAGAATATCATGAGAGAAGTCGACACTGACACGAGAAGCAAGTTTTTTAATGGACTGAAAGTGAATGGACAGGAGATATATGAATTGAGATATGCCGATGACACAGCGTTAATATCCGATACAAAACAAGGATTGGATAAACTGATAACTACTGTTAAAGAGCACAGCGAGATGAAAGGATTGAAACTAAACGTAAAGAAGACTAAGATTATGGATGTGAAGGGATGTCGAGAACCATCAGAAGTCACAGTAGATGGCGAGGAAATAGAACGAGTGGAAAGTTTTGAATATATGGCGTCACTGATAGAAGCGGATGGAGATGGGACGAAAGAGATCAAGCGGAGGTTGGCAATGGCGAGTAAAAAGTTGACGGAGATGAAGAAGCTGTGGAAAGCAACGAACAAAGATATGAAACTACGAATTATCCGAGTTTGCATATTTCCAACGGCTACGTATGGATGCGAAACCTGGACTCTTAATAAGAACATTACTAAACGTATAAATGCATTTGAAAACAAGTGTTATAGAAAGATATTACGAGTTTCGTGGACTGAACGTAGAACTAACGAATCCATCGCAGATGACCTTGGTGTTATACCCGGGACTTTATTGAACTTTGTAAAGAAACAGAAACTAAGTTATTTCGGCCATGTGAAACGGCATCAGTCTCTAGAGAGATTAATAATGGAAGGAAAAGTGGAAGGCAGCAGAAGCAGAGGAAGATCTAGGAGTCAATGGGGGAAGGACACAGAGGAATGGATGGGAGCCGACGTCTGGCAAGTGGGGAGACTGGCAAACGAAAGAGCTGTCTATAGACAATCCATCAAGGCTGCAACGTCCGGAAATGGATAAGCAAACCCAAGTCAATGCACTATTTTGTTTCCGTGAATGAAATTGGTTTTCTAATCAATATTATTGAGGGTCGTTTTATCCCACGATGGGGGGGATTCTACCCTTTGCAATCGGTAAAACGGCCCCCGGTTACAATACTTTCTGTGTTAACCAAACAATGAGTCCCTCAGGAAAGTTCAATATCGCGTATGTTTTTATAAAGACAAAATCTTTAATGTGCATTGTATTGTTGTACATCCCTTCTTTTTGTTAAATGGGCCGTCTTACCGTACCTTCACCTTACCTGATCTAAACCACTGTAATTTACCAGTTTTACTTGCGTGATACGCAGCAATAAATACTTTTAAATGTTTTCCCTCAATTACTGATCCCAATTTTTTTCAGCGTCTGCCTAGGACACCAACATTAGGCCCCCAAGGCTAAGCCTAGGCCTATTGTGTGCTAGGCCTAGGCCTAATAATGGTATATCCTCAATATAAGGGAATGGCATGCAAAACGGGCCCCTTAAGCGATATTTGTCATCAAGTTGACATTTTTCATTCTAATAAATTGTTCTCTATGGAATCATATTCTCCACTTATCTGACTACGTATGTGCTAAAATTTAGCGTATTTCTGTTAAAATTACTTTATCTACGCGATGTTTCAGAACACCACCCGATTTTTAACTTGCTAAAAGGTACGCCCAAAACAGGCCCCCTTGCACATCCATTTGTATTATTTAGCCATCATCACACATTTCGTAAACACATTGTGCATATTTGGACCCTGGCCAGTCATGGTGTGTCCATGGCGCATGTTAATCACATTTTATATTTTCTTCCCCGTCCTTACTGTCCGAAAACAGTTGGTGCATTATTATGTCTGCATCCAGTTGTCTCGCTTGTTTTCGAAGCTGCGATGTCGATCGCAGTGGCATGGCGAACGATTTCTTCCTTCCCCGTGTATTTCCACTCATGTTGGTTTGAGGTTCCTTTCGCGTTGTAGGATTTTTGTCACATTTTGTTCTCAATCGAAGTTGACGTTTGTATTGCACGAGCGTGGTGATACGTGTCTTTTCTCAGTTACTCAACTTTCAGTCTGTTGATTGATCTCCTTCCAGTATAGGTGAGACACCCGCTATGGGGTTTATTTTCATGGTTGGGTAATACATGCTACTTGACAATATACTTATATAATTATTACTCTACTTCGTAATATAATAATATATGTATCCATACAGCTCATGGTGATGTTACATATTTATAAAATGTATTAGTAATATTATCGTTTTGCTTAATAATTGTATTATTATTATTGTATAACTGGCTAATATGTAATACCCTATGTAAAATAATGTAATACCATAAAACCTTACAAATGCAGGTGTATTTATTGTATCAACAGCATATCGACGATAACGAACCCCCGTTAGCATAGCGGACAGCACAGAGGCCCATTTTGGGTGCACATCACAGCATCGGGTTAATAATCAATTTGAATACAATTTAAAATCTTATATATATATATATGGCATTTACGTTTGTCTTATGCATACCACAGCTTGTGTTGTTTTCAACACGCACAAAACGGAATTATGATATTTTGAAAATAGTGCTAATATTTTAAGAAAAGTGTGAAAAACAATCTTTTTAAGCTCACTTCTTTGAATGTGCGTTTCGCACTTCCGACCAATGTTCATTAGGGCCCATTTATGAGTTACTTAGCAATGTGTAACCTCACATTTAGCCGTATATAGAACAATAACGCTAAACGGCTGGGGGCTCGTTTTGGGCAGGGGGCCCATTTTGCACGCGGTTCCCATACCTTGACTTGGAAGTGCATTAATTATATTTGAATGTACAATTTATGTAATAAATATCTCTCAACAATGCTAATAGCAACGTTTATATAAAGACTAGGTAATTAATTATACAAGTTATATAAATAATCATTAGGTAGAAAAGGGTCATAAATACACACATGTAACAATACGAGACGCCGAACTGAGTGAAAACATTAAGTTCGACATGTTTCCGCTAGTTGGCGACACCCGAAATAATTGCGGCATAATCCCCAACACAGAGCACCACTCACCATAAGATAAACTGTTCTCGTATGCACCCAGTGTGGAATAACTGAATTGCTGGCGACGATCACAACATTTCAATTCTCTTCGATCTATGTACAAGTGCCTAATAAGCATTTAAATACAAACAAAATTGTTCTAAATACAAACACAATTGTTGCCGCCTATTAAGACATTTCCATAAACTAACACTGTTCTCAGAAGAGACTAGCTAGCCAGATGTCCGTGACATCACATGACCGTGTGTTTGTGACGTCGACGTGTGACGTCAGACGTGCGTTCCTTGAACGCCATTCTTCGCTGTGTGTGTCCATTTGTGGTGGTGACTGTGTTTCTGTTTCCGGCTGCCTGAGTCTGACCGATACATGCTACGGAGCAGTATTAAGATTCCGACCAGAGTGACAAACAGTAGCAAACCGCAAGTCAGGACCACTGCAATCAACCACGTCTGTGTGCAACTCGCACTACATCTGCTGCTGCCATCTCGCGGCAACGCTGTCACGTGAATGTTAGTGTCATTAACTGCCTCCAGGCTGATGTGGAGAAGTGTGTTGTTCTCGAGCGGACACTTGTTGTCGGTGATCGGCTCCAGAGCTGAAACAAGACAACATTTCAGGCCTACTGATAGATAATCGGCATGACTGCAGGGGCCTAGTGGCTGTAGACGTAGGTCTACGTGTAAAAGTTAAACAGCAACGTCGTACACATCCCACATACATGGGCCAACGGCATTGATTGTAGGTCCTACTTACAGGCGCGTATCCCGCAAATTCACTATAAATAGGTAAGTAGGGCCCAGTAAGCATACAAGAATTGTTCGAGGGACAAAGTGCGCAAGATTGATAATGCAAAAACTTCAGCATCCATACACCATTTCAAAGTATTGGGATTTACAAACGGTAATAATTATGTGTATGATTCGTTTATAATCCGCATGCACACGACCGCACGCACGCACGCACGCACCCACACACACACACACACACACACCGAAACTCAACAACTGAGTCGGGATGCGTAGTTGCGTGCGTGCGTGCGTGGATGTGCATGCTTAAGCGCGCGTGTGGGTGGGTGTACGTTTGTGTCAACATATAACTGATACACCACACACATGCACGCGTCCACGAACGCGTGCACACGGGAATGCCAAGGTGGGTGTAAGCCTAACTTACCCGTAACTGTGGTGATTGGCAGTCCTGGCTTCCATCCGTGTGTCAGGGCCATTGACAGATACTTGGCTGCCGAGTGTGCACTCTGCAGGCACCGCTTTTTACAGTTCGTATTGTCCAACTTTAAATAAACCTTTTCGTCTTTTTCCGACGCAAATCGTTCACCCTTTCTTGACTTCCCCCGCCGCTTCCCAGGCCGTCTTTCGGGCAACACGTGAACTACAGTATTAAACAGCGACGAAAGTGACCGAGCCAATTCGTTCATGTTTAGTGTTGACGTCACTTCCGTGCGCGCTAGAGTCACGACGACGGTGTCGTCAGCGAAGAGTCGTCGCCCTGTGGTACAATCTCCGCCATCCCACAGGCACGCGGCACTGTTGCAGGATTTGTCGCAGACACCGTCGGAAAACCGTGTTGCGCAGTAGACTTCTTGGTCGCAACGTGCCGCTCTCCCACAGTCGCCTCCGTCGTACAGATGGCGCTCGGTGTCACACTCAGGGTCGCACACGCCGTTGTTGTAAACACTCGAGCAGTTGTTGTCGGCCGTTTGTTTGCTGCACATATCTGTAGGAAGGAAGTAAATGTCAAACAAATGTCAAGATTTATATGTATCAAATTGCACCATTGGACATTGCACGAAACTGTAACCGTAAGAGACGGTGGCGTAGTGGCACAACTAATCGGACGAAGCCATAGATCGTTGCGTAACTGCGCGATGACGTAAACAGTGGTTCCGCAGTCGTCACGCGCATTATTGTTAACGCTGCGACCCCGTCACGACGTAAAGAAATAGTACGGTCGTAGATAGTCAACGTGTGTCTATAGAATCACAACTACCCGTTCATGTTGGACATGTCGGTTAAAATGCACTAGGATTTCACCTAAGCCCGTTATGGCTGTTACTTCGTATGAGAACTCAATGTTGTTTTTCTGTTATTGGTGCACACACACACACACACACACACACACGCACACACACACACACACACACACACACATACATGGATCCCGGTAAGTTGTAGCAAATTTTCTTTATGATAGTAAATGGTACATATTTTTAAAGTATAATATGTGTTAGTATCTCTATACATCAAATAAAGACAAAAAAAAAAAATATTTCAGGTGGATTTATAAGTGGTCGCATCACAAATGTATGTCTCACTCAATTAAAAAGCATTGTCCTAAATATGAATCACTTGTGTTTGTTATCACCTCTACTGATATATTATGCTTTATTTTAAGATATTTTCAAGTATTCCTCAAGTAATTTGTATGCTGTTTAAGTAAAAATACGTTTACGCGTAATAGTTGCCAATGTTTAGCGATAAAAATCCAACCAAACACGTGTCCCATGAATTATGTCCCCCTGTTTCCTGATAACACTGCTTAATGTGAAAATTGATACTTTCCCAATATAAACTTTTTTTTAATTACCAGTTGGCAACATATGCTTGTTTTCAGAAATGGCGGCAAAAGCAAACACTTTTACTGAATGCTGACAGATATTTTCGAGGATTTCATCTGGTAAGTATGATGTCGCAAACAGAAAATGCCCACTATTATTATCCATAGAATGCAGAAGTGCATGATAAAAATAACCAACACTTCAAATGTGGGCATAGTGTATAATAACATCTGAGATGATTGAGTGATAATTGGAACTTCAAAAACAAGCTTATTTCAATAAAGAGCATCGTTTGTTCCCCCCCCCCCTATTACCGTCCCCCCGTTACCATAACAATGGTAACAGAGGGGACACAGTCTAACATGTTATGAAATTATGGGCAAGAGAGGAGACACATATGATAACAGGGCAGGGGATAAACTGTGCGTGTTTGTGCGTGCATGTGTGCGTGCATGTATTTCATGATCGATCACGATCAATCATCGATTGGAAATGTTGATTATCATGTTATTTACATATACATAACACAGGATTTAACAAATGTTCACACTTGGTATATTTTATAAATATATATTTTTGTTACTTGGATTATTCTATCTATTAGGAATATCATCTAAACAATATATATTAGTATTTTGACATAGACAAACACTGAGTAGTTTAAATGTTAAGACATGATGTTCACATCACCAACTTGACGTAAGGCATTAGTATGTTTAAAAGACAAGACACTGAGTTGTTTAAATGTTAAGACATGATGTTCACAGCACCAACTTGACGTAACACATTAGTATGTTTAAAAGACAAGACACTGAGTAGTTTAAATGATAAGACGTGATGTTCACATCACCAACTTGACGTAACACATTAGTATGTTTAAAAGACAAGACACTGAGTTGTTTAAATATTAAGACATGATGTTCACATCACCAACTTGACGTAACACATTATTATGTTTCAGACATGGCACTCACTGCAGCTGAAAACCAACGAAGATATCGAAAAAAAGAGATGCTGATCCTGAGAGAAGAGTGCAATATCTACAAAAAGAAAGACAAAGATGGGACCGTAAAAAGGTGACTGGTGCATTCTAGCCAGTATCAGAGGTAGGTGAACACGAAGTGAGGATAGGTAGACGACTCTGGAGATTAAGGAGTGCAAAGAATAGGAGGAGAGAGAAGGAACTGAAACGAAACCTTGACGGCCTTGTCACATCACCAGTTTCTGCAGACGAAGCACAACCATCAATCTGTGCAAAGAAATACTGCCTGAAGAACGAGAAATAAGAACAAGACAAATAGCATGAGGAAGTTATCACAGCCTGAGGACAGATTGGTATTTCAGTTACGAGAAACGGCCAAATTTAAGAAGAAGTGGCAGAGATTACACAAACAATTTCACCAGAAACACCAAGATCCAAGACAATCAGATTGCCTCGGTATTCGTCGACGTCGGCTATCAGAAAAACACTGATTTTATATAACGTTTTGGTAGATGGAATTCGGAAGAAGTATGAAGTCACTACTCACGGTATTTTGACCGGAGCTGCCGGAAACAGATGTCTACCGAGCGACGAGCGAGTCTTGTCTCTCCTGTTGAATCCACGCAGCGTATCTCACACCTGTCAACACACAAAAAGAGTTCTGTATGCACGATTAGGATGATACCTAATTTGCCTCCAACGTATGGAGATATTGGTGCAAAATGTGATATATATATATACATAATTATGTATGTGCACTTATGTATATGAATATATACATACACACACACACACACACACACACACACACACACACACACACACACACACACACACACACACACACACACACACACACACTGTATATGCATATATAATAGTGTATGCGTGCGTGTGTGCGTGTGGGCGGGCGTCCTGTCGTGTGTGTGTGTGTGTGTGTGTGTGTGTGTGTGTGTGTGTGTGTGTGTGTGTGTGTGTGTGTGTGTGTGTGTGTGTGTGTGTGTGTGTGTGTGTGTGTGTGTGTGTGTGTGTGTGTGTGTGTGTGTGTGTGTGTGCGTGCCTGCGTCTTTAGTTAGGTCATACGATGAACGGCGTCGATTAGCTAGTAACAATAATTTCAGAAATGTTACTCTTCATATGATGACATGCATGCCGTGTGTGTGTGCGTGCGTGCGTGCGTGCGTGCTTGCGTGCGTACGTGTTTACGTGTGTACGTGCGTTGGTGCGTTTGAGTCTGCGTCCAGAACTTATGTTGGGTAGTTGTGAAATTACGTCACGAACCTGTAGAGGGCCAAGTCGTTCATGTTGAGTGACCTGACTCGTAACAGCGACACGTGATGTCCACTCTGCAACCCCCACGTTGCCGTCCACTCGCCATACTTGGAAGAATGTGAAATGTTGCGTACGGCATCGCTGACCACCGCCTGCCAGCGCATGCTCTGGGAGACGCATGGGGGATGTGACGTCACTTCAGCGTCATGATATTGACACACGAGGTCCACGGTGGCTGACGGCAGGACGCTTACTTGACAGGCGGACTGGGTGGCCATGTTGTAGAAGCCTCCTATAACAGTGACGTTTTACACAAGTTAGATGCATGGTGTCTTACATGCGCACGGACGCACGTGCGCAGCCCATACGCACGTCACACACACACACACACACACACACACACACACACACACACACACACACACACACACACACACACACACACACACACACACACACACACACACACACACACACACACACACACACACCATACCTCACACACACCACACACACACACCACACACACACACACACACACACGCACGCACACACACACACGCACACACACACGCACGCGCACACACACACACACACACGCACGCACATTTGGTCATAGCCAGAAATGTGTGAATCACTGTACTTGTTCATTTAAGAAGCAAATCTACGATAAATGTCATGTAACTGCAATCATTAAATTAAACGCTTGTTTCTTTACTGCTATGCTGGTTGTCCTCTTCAA
Organism: Paraescarpia echinospica; assembly: GCA_020002185.1. Taxonomy (NCBI): domain Eukaryota; kingdom Metazoa; phylum Annelida; class Polychaeta; order Sabellida; family Siboglinidae; genus Paraescarpia; species Paraescarpia echinospica. Next base: position 49,659,377 of record CM034542.1, read on the forward strand.
CTGGGTGTAGCTGTCCAAGTTGAACAACGTATGCACCCACTCTCACTTTGCAATATAATAATAAATGCGTTTTCAGATCGTCCTAATAAAATCTGATACAGGTTGTAATGTGATACAATGGCAAAAAACTACGTGCGTTTAATCCAATGAAACAGCACGCAGTAATAATTATGATGGCTCTTGTGCTGGTGCATTTTGCACTAGAGAGGGCATTGGCATTAATCTTCCTAACGACCACAGTGGATGGAATGCTTATATATGGAGTCTACAATGTACATGCCTTTTTCTCAGCGTCTGTTTTTCATCAGCAAGTGGTGATAAACAACAAGGACCCTAAGCCAGTTCTGCCAGTAGACGTCCCTTGTTCAGCTTGTGCCTTCTGACGCCTCTTCAGTTTCATTCTCCCTTGTCTCCTTAGAAGCCACGATCTTTTCAACGACTGGCTTTCTGGCTTTGATTATTGAGGAAGGGTCTGTCCCCCGTGATCTTGATCAGCGTCATGGCATCCGCATTAGCAATGGCGAAGAGGTAATTCAGCTTGGCGACGAACTTCGCCTCCTTCCTCTTGTGATACTTCGTCGTCCAATCTTTCTGCTTCGTCAGCACCGGCACTCCTCGAAAAAAAATGTCCTGCTTCTTATAGGAGTGTTGCATCTGCTCGGATGCTCCTTCCATGGTCGTATTCTTGCTCTCAGTAGATGGTGTTGCGAAAACAACACACCATTGAGCAACGAACAACTGCATAAATGATACGATGTAGCATTAGCATAAACGAACCGTTGTTGTCGTCATCTGAACGAATGAAAATGTAAATGGAAACAATTATCGGTAAACTATGTTTTCAGCCAAAGCTATTTGACAAGCCTTGTGGTACCAATAAAATAACGTATTCCTGTGTAATTCGGTAATTTACAAGTTGGTTGATCCCAAAACAAGGCAAACAAGTACCCGATATCACGTAAGTAACGATCATATTGGAATGGAGACAGCAAGCAAGAGGTTACATAAACATGACGTCAGACGGTCAGAGAGAGACGAAATTGCAACGTTCATATGCCTAAGTAACATATCTACATTACACAATCCAGCGCGCCTGTGACACTTCGGATGTCAGCACACATGCTACGTTATCGACGTTGTAGCATCATATAGAATCTATCAATTGATACGCTAACTTTTGGGCTGGTCTGGCAATATATTCTCACCGTGTCCACTCGTCTCTTTCTAAGTTAGTTTGCTTCCTTATACCATGGGCTCTGTTATGTTATGTTATGTTATGTTATGTTATGTTATGTTATGTTATGTTATGTTATGTTATGTTATGTTATGTTACGTTATGTTATATCCGCTGGAGATGCATTAAGCAAACCACAAATGTTGTTATTTAGTTACGTGGTTGTTGCTCATACGGGAAACAGTTGACTAAGTGGGTGTTGATATGCTTTCCCTTGGGCGCTACTATGGCGTTACGTTCGCTTTACTGCGAAATATTGTCAAAGGCGACAGCAGAAATTACATAGTCGATGGGGATATTGTGTAATGGTGACAACTGCTACGCTTGGGTTGTTGCTCCATGGTCGGGTGTAAACTAACAGTAGGCCTACATTGTATATTGAATACGCCCACACCATAACACGCAGATAAGAACGTCAGTATATACTTTCAATAAGACGATGCTTTCCTTGTCCACTTGCCACCTGCAGTTCTTGCTTCGGGTGGCAATCTTGTTCAATTTTTAAAAACTATTTTGATAGTATGACTCGTTTACGTCAAACGTAGACTGTGATGTCATTTCCGGTCTTTGCGGAGTACATTTCATGGCGTGCCGAAAGAAGCCGTCGCTTTCGGACGCGGTATTTCTGCCAAGACGGTCCAATCCAGCAGATCGTGGACGCCGCCAAGCCAAAGTGTTGACGCAATGACAACAGTCAGTGACATTGGCTACAAGTAATTCCGTGTATCTGGCCTTGGAGTTGAAGAAAAGTTCAAAATTGTTCCGTCGCAGACTTACGTGAGGTGTCGACAAACGTGTTGATTGCGTATATAATGCTATCGACTTGAAAAATTGTATTGCTTGAAGTAAGGTGTTGTCATCAACAATCAGTGAGTAGCGTTGACTGCAGTGATTCCAGATATCGTAGCAGAACATCACTGACTGCAGTAGCAGATGCGTGCACGTGCCCGAACCGAGAGAACGGATTACAATCATATAATGAAGTGTCCCACGTCCGTCTTGAGGATAACAGTTTCTCTGCTAGTGGCCCTGCACTTGTGCGCTTCGACAACGACACCATACGAAGTCGATTCTTTGACGCATAGCCAAAGACGCAGCACAGTCAATGTCACCGTCGATTTCGACGGTGTCGCCATGTCGCCCGGCACCATGCCAGAACACCGGCGTCACCTGTGTGACGTCATACGGCAGCAGATAGAGAAGACGATGGCCATTGATGGCCGTTTTAGGTTCGTCGCTAACTCGACTGTCGTCGACTGGCGAAACGCGCCGTCTGCCTTCAGTATCGCTGTGCTCGTGACGCGTGGTTCGGACAAGGCGCTTGACCAGGGTACCCTCTTGGCTGCCCTCGCAGAAGTCGACTACAAGTCAATGTCGGCAACTCTCGTTGACCTGCGTTTCATTCCGATGTTGCGGCGCCAGCGTCCTGTAGAAATCGGGTAGTGCGACTGGTCAAGTGCCGGACTGGACTTGTCGTATTCACAAGTAACGCAAAGGTGTACGAAACACACACAGAACACTGTCTGTTGCATTCCGCATGCAGCTACGATGATACTTGACAACCGTACGCCGATCGATGTCACCGAAGTGCCCACCATGGCACGGCGTCTGGCGCCAACCGTTACTTAATTAACGACGGGTCGCGCTGGAGTCTTGTGGGCCGTCTTAAGAGAACTTTTATGTGGGCCGCCCGCGAGAGGCAGGGCACGTGACACCGGGGCTGATAAATCAGGTGCTACATAAGCAGGTGTTGACCCGTTTACGTGACAGGGATTCACGGCCAACGGTCACCGGTAAATCACACACAGCAACGCAGTCGGAATGCATGTGTTCTGCGCAGTAGTGCGCCACGGATGGGCCGCTTGGCACCAGGCAGGTCCACCATCCAAACACTGTACGCCAGTGTTATGGGATCCGTCGCAGCGAATTGCGTGTGCATGTTCCTTCTGGACGGGCAGTGCAACTGTGTAAATAACGTGCAAAGTACCAAATAGGTATTACTCGGTTATACTGCCGTGGTCTGATGTGTTCGTGATTCCCATCGAAGCCAATCTGGGTCGAAAATCATCCGACTCTTGGCCTACACAGCGGGTCGGTGCAAGCCGATGACAATAAACGACAGTGACTAGAACTACAACACTATATTGACCTTCATCACACAACACTCCTACGTCCCGACAGTCAAGATGGTTTCGTACAAAATAGCTGCGTAAGTCTGACCAGTAAGCTAACATAATTAGTCAAATAATTGCAGAACAAAATACTTCAATGTATATACTGGATGAAAGTTGTAATTTTAAAATGTGCTAGCTGATATGCCGCAGCGGAAAATAATAAAGAAAAAAAGAAAGAAATCCTTTGACAATATAGTTTCGTTATACACTGGTTTCCTCGCGGGAGAAACAACTGCACCACCAATTCTTGCTCTCGGTTTTCTCTGCGTTTAGCGACATGTTATACTGAAAGCTAACCATGAAATACCAGTTTGTTTTCTTCGTAGAAAACATAAATCGTTCCGGATCATGTGGACATACGTCAGCATGTAATATGGGTGTAACTAACAGAAGGAAAGCCCAAAACAGAAACCAACTGCGGAGACAAAATCTACAGCGGAGAGCTAAAAGGCGACAACCTGCCCCGCTCACAAGCGTTTAATGGAAACCAAAATGTGTACACTGTCCTTTACACTTGACCGTGATACAGTCCTCACACCAGTAAACGTAGCATTAAAGGATCGTGTGGATCATATGTCAGCATGTACTATAACTTGATATGTTTAATACTATCTTAAACGCGTGTGGAAAACAATTAGGTAATCACATTAAAATGAACACCAACAACACCAATCGCTTAATTCTCGTCTTCATCACCTACGTGAGAAGCAACCTGGCTACTAGACACATGATACCCAACGGAAATGAAATTGTATATTCGACAAATAAAGGAATAGTGTCGTAATCAAAGAATCGCAGCTATGTCGAACTTAAAACCGCTGCATTGATTACTGTCATACGAACAACTGTTTAACCTTTCCTGTCTTTGGCGGTTCGCGATCGTGGAAATTGCAGTCACATGACGTCTATATGTTTATATATGTAGAAGACGTCGAGGAAACGAACATGACAAGCAACCAGCAGCGTCTGAGTAGTTGTCCTCGGTACTCGCCGCTGTCTCTTTGTCCGCACAAATTGGACTACGCTTCAAACTGCGACCTGGAGACCCGAGCGTGCTCCGTCACTGTCACCTCCACTTGGGCGGTAGTGTCGGGTCGACGGCGTAGAAAACATGAAATGTCTGCTAATTAGCAAGTTCTTCCGTTCCGGATGTCTTTCTTACGTGGGGTGTTCATATAGAAAACCTGCGGTGTGTAAGACTGCGGCGTTCTAGTTTGTTATGGAAATGTATCGCGTATTGTAAACTCTTGTTCAATCTTATACTGCTGTTGTTCCTCGAACAGGTACATATTGCTCGATTCGACTTTCAAAGAGGATAGCATACTAACAAACACAAGGAACTGCAAAGTTGTGTGGCTAAACCTGTATCTGGCGCCTCTTATGTAAATGTCGTGCCGCAGAGCGTGGGTGGAGAAGGGGAGACCCAGCATTCGGCACCCAAATCAGTGGGGTTGGGACCGGTTAGCTCAATGTGGGTGAACTGTGAAAATGGATAGCCTGCTGGTATATGATAGAACACTCAAGTCTTTCTTACTTCCCCGTGGTTCCGCCGGAAACCACAGCATTGCGGCTGTATGCTAACGAAGGTGTAACTAACAGAAGGAAAGCCCAAAACAGAAACCAACTGCGGAGACAAAATCTACACAGCGGAGAGCCAAAAGGCGACAACGTGCCCCGTTCACAAGCGTTTTATGGAAACCAAAATGTAGCATTAACCGTATATTAACTGTTGATACTGATAGCTATATACCCTGCGTTGTTATCAAAATTGATGATGTAGTAATCAAGTCACATACTGATTGATTGCTAACGACTCAACAATGATTGTGCGTGTGCATATATAGGTGTGTGTGTGTGTGTGTGTGTGTGTGTGTGTGTGTGTGTGTGTGTGTGTGTGTGTGTGTGTGTGTGTGTGTGTGTGTGTGTGTGTGCGTGTGTGCGTGTGTGTCTGTGTGTGTGTCTGTGTGTGTCTGTGTGTGTCTGTGTGTCTGTACGTGAGCATGTGCGTGCTTGTTTGTGTGTATGAACATGTGTGCGTGCGTACGTGGGCGATCATGGATGCGATTGTGTGTGCGTATGTGTCTGCTGAGTCCTTTGTAGACATGAATTTATGCAATATCGAATGACGATCCCCTGTCAACAGCGCGCGTGTTGGCGCCCATAATGGTAAACAAGGATTTCAAGTAGGATTTCCGCTTCCTGACCACATCCTGAAAACACTTCATACGTGCTTTTGTTATCGAATGCCTGATGCAAATTCGGTCAAGATAAACACAAACAAAATTAAACTGGACACCATGTTTAAGAACATTACACGGATCGATGTCGTATCGACAAAATAAGTGTAACTGCATTACCTCCTATATCAGATAAGACAGTTGGCGACCCACGCTTCTTGGCAATATACGTTTGTCTAGTTATGTACGAGACCCCTTAATCTCCTTTCATCGCGACGCCTATTGCTGGCGGTTCTTACAACATGGTGACTCTTTACAATATGTGCGTCAGCGAACAACATCACGTCCCCCATTGGTATATACCAGGGGTACTATGAGACGGAAATACGATGTTGTGTGGTCAAACGTGTTTTTATAGCGCCACATATATAGGCCTAAAAGTCATGCCGTAGAGAGTGGTTGGAGCAAAGGGGTGTTTGAGCCATCGATGCCATAATCAATGGCACAGTGAGGTTAGGATCGGCAAGGAAACGAAAAAATTAGTTGCCTAAAGACAACCTATATAGCGAGGAACAGTAGATTAAAAAGTAGCTGACAAGTTGGTATGGAAGACGTGGACCGAACCGAAACGGGTGGCTATAGACAGGACAAACTGGAGAAGGAACACTGATGCATTGTGGGACACTTCACCTGAAGAGGAGAGAAATGTAGGAAAGCGTAGTTGCATTAAAGCATGACATAATACTTGAAATCTCAAGTTGCATTGGTGCACCATCTAGTCAGCTGTAAAAAACAATTGTGGTGCAATTTTGTGATATGTAGATACAGGTTATCACAAAGGTCCTTTCAGGGTACCTGTCCTGTCTAAAATCAGTCCAGCAGCATTGCAAATTCCTCAGCACTTTATTTAGTTTAATTGGCCTATCTACTACAATGCTTCCATAAAGTTACAAACCATGCTCTATTCTGTTGAAAGATTTGTTGCAATCTTTCATGCGTAACTGGAACTAAATACAAAATGAATGCACACAATAATGATTGAAACTCGTAAAAGGTGTGGATCAATTTTGTTGCGCCATTACAACTTATTCGGAATGAAGTTTAACGATCTGCAGGCATGGTACCCGTATTTCTGGCTGATTCAAATTGTGATGTTCAACGATCGACTATTCCTCCGAACAATTCCACTTCTGTACTTGACGATATCGACTTTTCTGGTTGTTCTCTGTTTTAGATTGGCTACGATATATATTATTCCAGTTTCTATTTTTGCAAGAAAAAATTGTACTGCTGTTCTCTCTGGTTGAGCACAATGAATGCGGTTTCCCCCTACTACCAACTTGCTGGTTATCTCCAAGCTGTCTAACCAGAATCATCAACTGTGCATTGTTTCCAACCATTCGGCAGGAATCCTATGTGTAGTTATGCATGTGTGACTCACCCATATTGCATAATAGTCCCTATGTTGTAATTACGAACCTCCACCGTTGACCTAAGACACTGGATATGTCTACCTTTACCTGTCATTTTTTCCTGTTCACAATTGCACTTACATTATTATACCTGCCAACCAGTGTTCTACACCTTAGCTGAAAAGTTGGTGGTCAGTCGGACCTTCAACGTTCAAACGTTGGTGGTCCAAATATTAACATAATTACACGACTATTTACATTTGCAGCTGCAACGCATGGCAATTATTAATATACTAGTTCAGGCCAAGTTTGTCCTCATACTCCTGCATATTTACGATATTCAGATTAATGAACCTTCGAATATAAAATAACAACATAGGCAACAGTTTATTGTTGACAAAAAACATAAATTTTGCAAATTACAACAAACACCACAACACGAATGTATGCAGGGGACTACTCTGAACTGTCGTCATCATCTGCATGCGCAGCGGCACTGTCAGGCTCTAAGAAACACTTGCTCCAGTCACTGACAGTGACTCCAGCTGTCCAACTCGGATTTGAAGTTCCTCGCGCCGGATGTATACCACAGGTGGACAGCGGATATGGGCTTAAAGTTAGCCATGTCGGTGATGATAGCTGACACTGTGGTTGGCTTCATACAGTTTCGAACTCTTCACTCGTTTCACTGTGCCAGCACTATGAAACTAAACTCAATCGATATATCAGCATTGATCAGCTCGACATTTTATTGTTTTCCAACTTTTGTACCAAGCTTACGTTAAATTTCCCGTTCGGAAATACACAAATGTCACCATTGTTGGCACTTATCTGGTATCCGGGCCCACCTCGATTTCATCATCATAACAACATGTTTGCCTAATTTTGACATCTCATGTCTTATTGCCATTATTCAACATCATCCCATGCATATTTACGTTACAAAAATATTGCGTCTTAGCAATATTTTCGTAACATAAATATGCCTGGGATGATCTTGAATGACAGAACTAAATCACTGAGGTATCAAATTTAGGCAAACGTGTAGTTATAATGACGAAATTGAGGTTGGCCCGGACACTAGACAAGTGCTCCACTAGTTTCTTTTTAAAATTATTCCAGTCTTGTGGGCCGGCACTTTTTCAAAGTTACCGGCCCGACGAAATGTTTGACGGTCTTGGGCCTCCGGGTCGGCAGTAATTTCGAACACTGCTGCCAATTCTCCCGGAATTTCCGTGATTCTCCTTGATGTTGGTGTATTTCCCGGTCTCCCGGAATAGAGGCAAATCTTCCGAACTTTCGTTTAAAATCTCCAAAAGCACCCCTCCCCCTTCTTCCGATGTTATCATCTGAGACAGCGCGACACCACGGGAAACGTGTAGAGACGTGCTGAACTGCTGAAGTTCCGGCGAGAAATCTCCAGCAGCAACCCCCGCCCCCGTCTTCCGATGTCAAGTTCAAAAAACACGGAAAGCGTGCTGAACCGTTGATGAATCTCCCAGAATTCAAAAAAGTTGGCAGGTATACATTATTCATTGTGTCAATGTATCATTTTCCCTTTCCCCTTTCTATGTTTCCATTCTGTTGTTCTGTTGTCGTGCATTCTCGTTAAAGTCCCGTATGACGTCATCGGAAGGCGCACACAAATCTAATAAAATATACCATGAAGATAAAGTGGATCCTGGATCAGGAGGTTAATGGTTGTCATACATCAAGAACTGCGAACCAATCACGTTCAATTGGTTCGTTTGTGGCATCTTTAATAGTTTCCGGGAACTAAACGACTCGAAACAGTTTCACGTGCGAGTATATATAAGTTTACAGCGTTGTTCCATGGTTTGGGGATGTTTGCCGTACAACAAAACTTAAAGGGAATAAAAACATCTACTGCTTGAATTCATGTTATATTACATCCTGCTATCTATTTCCGCGTCCACCAAGCCAAAAAAAATAAAAATAAATCAATTAATTAGAAATTCCACATTTTATGCTGTACATCCGGACATTTTCGAATATGCATATTTTTGGCGCGCTTTTCGGGATGCCGAGATGTGACGTCACTCAAACTCGCATCAGGCCGACCCTTTCCATGCATTCAGAGCATGTTTACAAGTATAGCTTTTGGGTCGAAACGAGCTTCAGAATGAGTTATTGTGCAATTTTCCGACGTAATACAAACACTAGTCATCATAGAGGAACAAGCAGTTATCTTACGGTTCCACATGAATCCAATTTTATTCAAAACAACGTATGCGAATGGGCCTACAAGTCGACTAGGTTTCGCCGAGCTTGGGCTCGTTTTTATTTCCTTTAATTAATATTGCTTTCAAACAAGACTTCGAAGGAAAAAGAATGGAGTAAGGCCACGGAAGAAGTGGAGCGATCAAATCAAACAAGACACTGGACTCCCGCTGTTAACAGCAGAACGGTGTGCTCTGGATAGGACAAGATGGAGGCGTGTGACATCCAGGAGAATAGCAGGGCTCAAATTGGTCTACGCAACGTTTTAAAAGCTTACAACGCCTCTTTATGATGTTGTAGACAGTAACAATGAGTGACGGGGCGAGGGATGACGTTGGGCACAGGAAAGGAAGGAGATTAACGTATGAGGCGGGCAACCAATAGGCCTACATGGGCGAAATATTCGGGTTGTGTTGTAAAATATAGATATGAGAATGGAAGAAAAATACGAAAAAGAAGAAGAACAAGAAGAAACGGGGAGAGAATCCTAAAGATGGAGAGGGGGAGAGAGAGACCAGAGTGATGGAGCGATAGAGTGACGGATGTTTTAATCAACTCGGAAGGTCGCTAAGAGTTTCCACGGGTATCGGCAACTGCTGGGTATTACATAACGTCTCGCGACCAGATGTAGATGCCAAGCTTATACTGCCGAAATCAGAGTGGCTGCGTTGCCGTTGGCCGGATTTCCCCATGCATGGGGTAGGTGATACGACGGAATGTTAACTGAAATTGACAGTGACCAAAAAATTCCCAGTCGTGCCGCGAGGACATGCATGCTCTCTCTCTCTCTCTCTCTCTCTCTCTCTCTCTCTCTCTCTCTCTCTCTCTCTCTCTCTCTCTCTCTCTCTCTCTCTCTCTCTCTCTCTCTCTCTCTCTCTCTCTCTCTCTCTCTCTCTCTCTCTCTCTCTCTCTCTCTCCCTCTTTCTCTCTCTCTCTTTCTCTCTCTCTCTTTCTCTCTCTCTTCCCCTCCCCTCTCCTCCCTCCCTCCCTCCCTCCCTCTATTTATAGAACAGTCTCGGGCAGGCGATATGTTTGCCGTCGTTAGTTCTCGGGAACACAAGACAAGCGTCTAGTATTTATGTTGTTGATAAGGATTTATTATTTTATTTAGTGTTGTTATTTTGCAACAGTATAATATGTCATAAATAAATCGTTATCAACAACACAATCACTAGATTCAGCGCACGCTTGTCTTGTGTTCCCGAGAACTAACGACGGCAAACATATCACCTGCCCGAGACTGTTCTATAGATAGCCGCAGATGCCAAGCGTCGGCCAACAAAATACTTATGCCGTGGAATAGCTCAATCTATACAGGGCCCCTTTAATAAGCTGAATTTGTTGTAAGCAACATATTGTAGTTGTGGTTGTTTTAGTGATAATCAAGTGATCTTTATATGAGGTAATAGGGCCTGTCAGATATAGATAATATGGAACCCATAAAGGATTTATCGCCAACGATTATTTAGGCAGATGATTTAGGCCGTGAACAAATCGCGGTTTATCTAGCAAACTTAGTTGAGCCAATATTTATCTTGATTAGATTTTCCGAATCGCAAATATACAGCACAGCTCTCGTTTATAGATACCACATTTCATACTTGTGACATTTTAATGCATGTCATGGCATGTGTGTAGGCCGATACTGACTCTGCCCGGAGGTTTGCGTGGGCTCTATCTGGACATTTGTTCTCACCTGTTTAAACATAAATATGTCCACTTTTGTCCCCCCCAAAAAAAAAACTGTTCAACTGTTTTTAAAAAAATGGGGTGGGTTTGAGCGAATCTCTGGATCCTCCAATTATATATTATATACTGCTGCTTGAGCATTTTGATGAAAAGAGGCATTGGCCTAGTTGATGAAAAACTGAAATTTCCACAGGGTGTTCAATCTGATATGCTGGTTAAAGGGGATTTAAAATGCAAATATTTTCTGGTGACTATACCAAAGTTTGCTGTAGTCCTCAGACAGACATCGCTGGTGATACGATAACAAATTGACATAGGAGACACAGACACTAGCCCACAATTCAATTGCTCCCACAAACAGATTTGAACGCGATGGCATGACTCCACTGTCGCATCTAACAACCGGTAACGAGGCCCCTTCTTTCTTCCGACCAAGTTCGCTTCTAAACAACTCACGGTTGTTTGAATGTTCAAAAACGCGCACTCGACCAACGAACACGGCCCTACAAAGCGGCACGCGACGCTCTCGTCATGGTTGGCCGGCACCGGTGCGTAGACGCGAGCCGAACACGCTTCACTGAACCACAGACAAAGACAGAGGTTTTTAGTTTCAGCACAAAAGACAGCATTTGAGACGCCGACCTGCAGCTGACAACGGCCCACCACCCGCCTCGCGACGGGCGCTTAAAGTGGGTCGCCTAGCTTGACATCCCGTCAGGTCACTAGCATGCAACTGCCCCTAGGCCAAGCGGGCGGTGAATGGGTATTTTCGGGTGCTGATTGCAGATTGAACTTTCCATACCGCAGGCGACGCTACCTCAACGTGGGTTTGTTGTGGTCGATGAACAGTTTATCGTTGTATTGGAAATCATATTTTAAATCTTATGACGATATGAAAAACTGGTTGGGAGGTCATTGCTGAATTTTACGCGTGGGTCTGTAACATCACGGATGCTAGCTGTTGTCGGGGTATGGGTGCACGTGTCGCAGAAACGCCAAGCGCCTTTTGATGTTTCGGGGGTAAACTGGCAGTTATGAGATCGGATTTGGCAGCAAGTGTTCAAAGCGTGTAAGCTGACACCACGTAGCGTATGACTGGCAAGTATTGTTGGGTCAAATTGCTAGTTAAAGGTCAATACGTTAACCACATGTCAATGATTCGATGCATTAGTCTGTATAAAAATGAATGCATAATTGCGTCGTTGCACGTCGTTGTTTCAAGGATAGTAACATTTTACTACATAATATGGTGATCGCCAAATTTCTTTATAAGCTCAAATTTAAGTAACATGTTGGGCCTTGTTTTGGCGCGATTGTGAATTACTACACGAATACCATATGAAATACTGACTGGCTTAGTCTTAACAATTGCGCAGTTATGCCGAAGAAGTGTTAATACGCTATAAAGTATGAGCCGTTGCGTGTAGTGTTACCGTTTTCTGAAGATTGTATTACGTCATCAGAGCTAGCTTGCATGAACCATGGAGATAACTTATGACAGAGAGAGAGAGAGAGAGAGAGAGAGAGAGAGAGAGAGAGAGAGAGTGTGTGTGTGTGTGTGTGTGTGTGTGTGTGTGTGTGTGTGTGTGTGTGTGTGTGTGTGTGTGTGTGTGTGTGTGTGTGTGTGTGTGTGTGTGTGTGTGTGTGTGTGTGTGTGTGTGTGTGTGAGAAAAATAGAGAGGGTGAGAGAGAGAGTGCGTGTGTGCGTGTGTGTGTGTGTGTGTGTGTGTGTGTGTGTGTGTGTGTGTGTGTGTGTGTGTGTGTGTGTGTGTGTGTGAGAGAGAGAGAGAGAGAGAGAGAGAGAGGGGGGGAGGAAGGGAGAGGGAGAAAGAGAGGGAGCGAGGGAGGGGAGTGAGACTAAGGAAGAGAGAGATAGGAGAGAGACAGACAGACAAAGAGACAGGGAGATAGAGAGATGGGGAAGGGAGGGGAAGGGAGAGTGCGAGAGAGAGGGAGGAAAGGAGGGGGAGAGAGACACCAAAATATGCACCCTGCATGTGACTCTGACCGGCTGTCTTTAGACTCTCTACAAGTCTACGTCATCCCAACATCGCCCTCTGCTCAACCCCCCGTATGGATACACATGCCCCCAGACATGTCCGGTCTACTTGTCTCAAGCAGACACAGGCTCTCCGTGGTACTCCAGTGGAATATGATTCTAAAGCAGGAATTTTGTTTTGCCAATGGGTATCATCATAACGGTGCACTGGACGGGTCATACCTTTATCGCATGCAAATCCTCAAGCAAATGTATAGTAACTGGACCACTAATTATGTAGTTATACAATCACAGCCGAGTCATGATGGATACCGAAATCGCCTTCATTTGCTGTGGCATGAAATATACACAGAAAGTCAATCTGACATGGTATACACGTCTTCGTGGTGGACGACAAATACATAATGTGCTGTGCTAAAGATATTTCTCAAATTCATGCACACCCCTGTCAACAACTGGGAACGCACTGCATGGTGGGGGCAGGCCACGCATCTCGGAAAGAACCATAGAAAAGAATATGTATCAGCATTAACCATCGTCCACACGGCCTTTAGGGTGCTTACCATCTTATGTAGCGCTGTGGCTGCAAAGAACTGGTTGAACAAATAGGCATAAACACACAGTAGAGCGAAAGTGGAAACATAAAGATACCCCATCCCTTCACTAATAATTATCGGACAATAAGGACTGCAGAGAGAAATACAGCACCTGGAAGATCAGAGTATCGAATTGTACTTATACGAACATAATGGGCGGCAGAGTAATCAACCAAATGGTTGTGACCGCCAAATGGATGATGATGATGACGACTGACGGGTTGACACGCGTTCGCGGAGAAAGGGTCTTCACAGCATGCACACACGTGGTTGTGACTCAGCCACACGTTATGCGAGTGATGACAACCATGGCTCACAAGACATTTCTGGCAACCGTCAAGATGTCATTGAGGGAATGATATAGCCTACGCTATAATCGTCCAGCGTCTCACGAGCGAATCAAATTGAACAGATCTAACAGTATCTATATTGACGTGTACACGAGCTAGGAAGTTTACACGTGGGGGATTAGACAGAAGGTTGATGGGATCATCATCTGCTTCTCTACGATCGCTGCCAGACAAAGGTTGTTAAACCTACAACATGGGACAGCGATTTGATTAATTGTCTACGAGTAGTATGACTCTTCATGCTTGCGACAGCTTTATGCGATACCACTTGGTGACATAAGCCGTTATAATAGTTTACGGTTTATGCCTACTTTGAATAAGCAATTTGTAAGTGTCACGTGTAAACACATTGCATAATACGCATCAGCTTGATTAATTCTCGTTATTCTGATATTATAGAACAAAAACTATGCAATTAACTATTTTCTCAAAACCTTGACATGAAGCAAGATGGAGTAGGTCCCTATAACTTCCAAGAACTGGCACTGCATCTATTAAAATCAGTATATCGGCTTCGGCCATGAGTTCATTCCGTCTTCTGTCGGGGGATGGTGTGGTCCCGGATGCTAGTTGGGTCGAAGGTCCGCTTTTAGAGGAAGAACGTACGTCAAATTGGCGCACCGGGTGGTACGAAGGGGGTTTGTTGACGTTATGACGAACAGTGCACACATAGAGCACCCCTAACGAGGTGAGTGCGTTGCTCTAGCTAACCCTCGCTGATTTCCTGCAGTGAGAATTCTGTTTACAACTGTCATGTCCTTTTGGGGCAATTCCGGTAAACACCACCACGACAGTCCTACCAACTAGATCACATGTGACTTACCCGTGTGTTTGTCCGTGTGGGCGCCGAGTACAGCGGACAGTACAACGAGCACCAGACCGGAGCACTGCCGACCAGCGCACGCCATGGCAGCCGACTAAAGCAGCAGCGGCACGCGTCACACTCACGCACAAGTGTCGGAATTTGTCAGCGGCAGAGCGCCGCTAATGTCACATGCCGAGCTGGCGTGCTCGTTGCCGGCGGCTGTGGGTGTATCGTGTCGTCTCCGAGGCTTGTAGCTGGGTCGACACCGCCGCGCGGGCGCCCCAACGCACCTGTCGCTGAGACAAGCATTGCGACCAATAGCCCGCGACGTGGGGTACGGCGCAGTGGGATGTCGAAGCGGAGAGACGGCTGATTCGGTGAAATTGATGTGCGGCTATGACAAAGCGGCATGGGAGTTACAACAGCGGTGCTACATGCAATAAAGTTGCATGTAGCACGGTGCTGCGGGGTTTACGAGAGGAGAGCTATGTTTGGCAAGTCATCAATATTTCCCATTTATTTCTTCAAGTCCTAATGAACCCATTTTTTCTCAGCTTATTGTCTTTTTCAAGCAAACAAACTTTGTTCTTCTTCTTCTCCTACCTCTTCTTTCTCCCTTTGCTCCCTTGCGGGGGGTCCACGTCACTCGGTAGCTTCTTCTGTTTTTCGTGTTAGTCCCTCAAGTTGTCCGGAATGACCTTCCATTCTTGACTGTTCATTTCATGCTGTCGTTCCATCTCAGCCTTGGTCTTCCTCTTTGTCGTTTGCCGCCCACCAGCAAACAGACAAATAGCCAGTCATTGTGCATGTTGTTTTGTCATTGTCTAATGTTTGGACAACGCCATTGTCAAATTGATGTTTGAATAGTCTGAACTAACGGAAATACTAACCAACAAACACATAAAAAAAACATTCTATGTTAAAATCACAACCCTACCCCAAACAACATTATCATGTTATCACGTCTCAAGTAAATCCTCGCAATCTCCACCGGCCTCGTCATTCCCAAACAATGTCTTAAAACCTCGATCACTCCTGTCACTTGTTGCAGGTTTGTAGTAGAAAATAGTTTATTCAGAAAACCTAAACACATATAAGCATACGTACATGCACGCACGTACACACACACACGCACACACACACACACACACACACACACACACACACACACACACACACATACGTACGCACACACACAACTTACTTACTTACTTACTTACATAACTTACTTACATACTCATTTACTTACTTACTTACTTACTTTCTTACTTACTTACTTATGATTACATGCCAACATCACTAAGGAAGAGGACAATTAATTCCGCAAAATGCCCCGTAATTTAAACAATTGTCCATGATTTAGCATCTCGTTCCTAAGTACAGGTCTATGTAATGGGACCGCTTAAAACTTTCGCATTTTTAAGAATTACATCGGTGCAAACACTGGGTGAAATGCTTTTCTCATGCTACTTAGAAATGCCAAAATCGAAGGCAATCAAATTGGTTTGGAATCATGTTGCGTCGTTTGATTGGCAGATAACTCTAACAAAAGGGGCATCTGTTGAGACAGGTCGGGTGCACGTTTCCTGCCAATACACTAGGTTGGGCTAAAACGTTGCATGACTGGAGCCGCACCACGCATAAACACACGCACGTATGCACACATATACACCCATGTGCATACTCTCGCGCGTACTTACACGAACGCACGCACGCACGCACACACGCGCGCCACACACACACAATGCTACAAACTCAACAGCATCTTAACATAACTACTGAGCTGATATTTTCAAATAGAAGACAGTCTGCCACACATAATTGCACACTTGTTTACGTCCGTTTTTGTAGTTTTTGCGAAAATTATGCTTTTCAAACTGATAAGTATCTTAGTAGGCCTAACCTGGCTCTCACGCGACACACGCCGGCACGCTATTTCACTGGCAGTGCTAGTAACGACACGACAAAGCCCAGAACGTTTTCGAATGGTGATTGATTGTCGCTTTAGCGAATTCATTACATGCGTCAAGTGCGTTTACTACAAATTACCGGTGACCCATAAATAGAGCCCTACCTTGCAGCAAGGTATATAGGGTGCATTGGGTCATGGCCCCGCCTTAGGCAATACATTTTAGTTGCCATACATATATTTAGGGTCTGCATATAAATTAAGCATGGAAAACTTAGGGGTTATTAAGCTTGTCCGCCTTCCAAGACCTGCACGGCAATCAGACCAACGCCACCACGCTGTCCGCAGTCACACGAGTAGGCATGTGGTGTATACCTCGTCAGTCAGATATGGGCAGCAGTTACTTTCACAAAGGCATCGATTACCTGTGATAGTTGTTGCGAGCATTCATTCATGCTCACACGCAGACTAGTTGGAGAACCACGATCTTTTAATACGATGTACGTAGTGGGGGGGGGGGTGGCACTCAATGCATTGCCAATAGGCCTATATGTCATTCTTAATAATTTATTACAGCAAAACAGAATACATTTATCGTGTATGACACACATTATTCTATGACGTGTGGATTAATTAACATATTTGTTTCAGAGGATTGTTAACTAAAATTGTACTTATACACTGTTGCTTATGATTGTGTATCGATCGCCTCTAACTTTATAGACACAATGAGATTGTGCAGTTTGCTTTTTCAAACTTTTTCTTGACATACTACACGCATTTCGTGAATGTAGCCTACTACTAACACTGAAAGCTGCCATGGTTACGCGGGTCGTGATTTATGGTTCATTCTTAACGGAGTGGCGCAGCAGCTAGAGCATTGGACTCTCAACCGAGAGAACCCGGTTTGAATTAAAACATAAATCTGCATCATATAACAGTTTTATTTCAGAATATAAAATGTCTGCAGATAGAGAAGTGACACACAACAGGTACCCAAAACTGTATGTTCTAGACACATTTGTGCTAGAAAGTTGGGCCCCTGCAGCTGGTGACTAACAACATGAGACTGGTATTGAAATGTTTTTTTTCGACATAAACACGTTTATCAATTATCAACTTGTAAAAACGGGAATTGTTCTCTGCGCATGCCATCGCTCTACTCAATTTTTAACAATGTCGATAATTCAGCCAAATACCAGCGCATTGATCCATGTCGTCTCTGGGCGAGTCGACCAGTACAACATGTGTGTAAAATGTTCGTTTAATACCTTCGAACACGTATTTCATTTAGCTTAGTCACCCATTAATTTGTTAGTTGTCACGCTACAAAGTTTTTTGTCACTTGGATTTATTTGACCCCAAAGCCACAGGAGCACAACCCGAAAAAAAAACGTTTTAAGGGAAGTGTACCGGTATTGAATTTCCTAACTTCCGAGCCTTCTATCTCCAGTCATGTACGTGATACCGAGGACTATTAAGGTTCAGGCCACGAGGTACTACACGCTCTCTGTGCAATCAGGAAATAGAGTCAATGTATTTTTTCCACAAAAATGCAAAACAATGTTTTTCTTGATTGGTCTAATTTGAGTAATATGTGACAAATATTGGACGTCCTAATATTGGACCAGATGGTTCAATATAGGTGCTACGGTTCATTATAGATCATCAGTCAATGTTTTATGCTTTGAAAGAAACCAAAGTTCAGCATACACTTTAGACTTATAAAAAGGCAGAGGCTTAATGCGTAAATCACGAAAACATGGGCGGTCCAGTGAGCATACAAATGACATGTGATGACCAGGTGCCAAACAGATTCGATATAATTAAATTTTGAACTGAGAACAAACGTATACGCGAATACATCAACAATTTGATTGTCATGATATAATCTGTCACGGATAAACGAACAATCCAACGAAATAATGGACATTAGAGTGTCTAACAATGGCAAAACGATACCAGATGATTCCTGATCACCAAACTACCAATGCGATCTTTACCGAAACATGTCACATCGATAGTTATGGGGCAGGCCTCCAGTAAAACTCAGGTCCGTGTCCCACAGCGTACACATTTCACCACGGTTTCTTTTCGCTCTTCGTTACATAGTACACAGTAACAAGACTCGTTGTCAGTTTGATTGCTTTTTTCGTTTTGGCTGTCGGGAAAAAGCTGCCGTTTTTGTCTTTTTCCTATCTTAATTGAATTTGTTGTCTTTCTGTTTTTCTTGCCAATTGTTGAGTTAAGCCTACTTTTGTGCGTTTTGAAGTTTAATTGTCATTACAGATTTTATGGACTGGAGGTTATGATTTCCGTCTTGGTGGTTTTCTCGTGGGCCTATAAATCGCTGGTTTTGGGATGGGAGACAGGTTTGCAGGAGTGATGACTTTTCTACCCAGCTCTGGTTGATTAGTCAGCTGCCAGGTGCTTGGGACTAATGCTTCATAATGACCAGCATATTCACTCAGATCTGAAATTCCGTCTCACATTCAAGTACACTCTCTCCACCGCCATTTCACTGTGATTCGCCATCGATACGATTCTGTCCTCGATAGATGTGTAACACACTCTCGGAGGTAGATCTGCAGTCACCATCCTCTCATCAATGTTTGCATTAAGGCCAAAGTTACCTAGCATATGTGCAATCAGGTTCGATCGTAGCGCGTCAGCAGAAGTCATTTCTCGTATTCTCATTCGCAGGTCCTTTAAATTGCCATCGTTGTCTCTTTCTGCACGCTGCATATCGAGAACTTGACAAATATCAACGACTCTTTAGAAACGATGTCCATCTGTGTTGGTTGCGACACACCTGAAACCACTATGTCTGTTGCTTGTGGTTGGGCATGGGTCATTGGAGTGTTGCTCGTGAGATAAGATGACAATTTTAATTATACAAATTCTTAAATTTTTATTTCGCTAAGGGGTATTTTAGTCCCATATTTATACCCTCCCCGTGTTTAAAATGTAGGCCTCCTCTCTCAATCAACAAGGCCCCGATCCACAAATAAGAGTGTAGTGTACACAAGTAGAAACTTCAAAATTATGACACATTTCAATTTCTCGTGTGTGTTGGGATGGTACATATAGTGGACAACGGGTGCCCCTTTTTTAGGACCAGTGGTCCAACATAGGGAACCCGGACTGGTCCAATACCGGTCGAAGGCATAATTAACTTCCTCGATGTGATTCCCAGAGACTGTACAGTTTTCCGACTTCATGGCCCTCGTGCACGTTATGTAGACCTCCTATGACACTCTATTGTAATCGTGTACCATCTGCCATGTAACCGGCTTTGCATCACACCTTCAAAGTTGGTTAAATATTACAATGCTGTGGATGCAAATCTATTTTTATAACTTTTTGCGCGTCTACGCCCTCCCTGGCCGTCATTTTTCGCTCTGTGTATAGGTGGTATATTGTGTGAAGCATCCCTTGGGCGTCACTGCGATCTAATTACTATAATTATATAGGACTCAGAACGGACGGTGGTCCAATTTAGGTACAGGTCCAATTCACCCACGGAGGCCCTAATTAAAACTATTTTGTGGAGGCCCCTTGGCAACTCCCCAGTCTGCCCTGTCCTAAATCCGGCACTGATGGTAACAATCGGGAGATGTCCAGTGTGGGTAAGATTATCCAGGGTGGTAAGATAGACTGCTACACACGCTTTGGCTGGAGCAATAGTGTGTTTGTTTGATTTCTGTGGCGCAACAAAATATATCAGGAAGGATATATCTGTCACTCACTCGTAGTCAGAGACCCCCCTTATCTCAAAACGTGCGACTTCTTCAACGAACAATATCAAGCCCTTTCATCCAAACAACCTATATATATATATATATATATATATGTATATATATACATTTATTTCGAGGTGTCTGTATTACCGAGGTGAACATAAAAAGAGTTTCGACTATATTAACTCTAACGCAAGTTAAACCTTATTATTCAAATGTTTATTCAAATGTTTATTCAAATGTTTACTCAAATGCAGCACACAATGACGAGTTAACATTACTTCAAAAAGTGACCGAACCCCTATAACAGGTGTGCGTCTCTAGCTTACACTCGACGTTGGGCTGAATGGTATTTCAGCCCGACCAGTTATGCTTGTTCCGGCCCTGATGCTAACTCCTTGAGAGGTCGTGGCTTATCGCATATCGGGGCAATTGTAATTTCCTGATAGCGAGTAGTTGCCCCGCACGATCGTGCTCCATGCGCGTGGACTCTGACCGTGTATTGTTGGTGGAACAGATAGATCAAAGTCTAAGTGCTGGTAAACGTTTACTGTGCCCGCAAAGCGTAAATAAAAGTCGCGTTTATTTGCAAACAGCTGTAGGCGTACACGTGACGTTCATTGTTAAGAAGCGTGTCTCAGACGAGCTAAGACAATGTAGACCAAGGAATTAGGCTGTGTTGGGGTTTCATTAACCACAGGAGAAGACATTTAACAAGATTTAACAAGATTGCCACCCAGAGAATTAACTCTAGATGGCAGGTGGACAAGGAAGCCCTTTGGCTTATCGATAGTCCATCCCTTTTATCTACATGTATCCCGGCCTTCTGAGATATGTGTCGATTTTATTTTTAAACATATTCACACTACTACCACCCACACAATCAGCAGATAATCTGTTCCATTCATTTACAGTCCTTTGTGAAAATGAGAACTTTCTTATATCTAACCTACACTGCTCCTTTACTAATGTAACTTCATGTCCTCTAGTCTTTCTATATTTCTTAACTGACAAAACATTATTTCTATTAATATTTTTATAATCATTCAACATTTTAAACACTTCTATCTGATCTCCTCTCAATCTCCTGGTCTCTAGTGTTGTTAAACTACATTCTTTTAGGCGTTTTTCATAACTAAGATCCCTCGGTTTTGGTATAATTTTGGTCGCTCTCCTCTGTACTCTTTCTAGCATATATAATATTTGTATTATGTCCTTCTTGCGATATGGCCTCCACACTTGTGTACAGTATTTTAAATGAGGCCTAACTATTGTTTTGTACAGCGGTATTATTAGTTCTTTTTCCTTATTTACTATATTTTGCCTAATTAATCCAAGGATTTGATTTCCCTTTGAAGCTGCAATTCCGCACTACTCTGAAACCTTCATATCAGCACTAATGGTTAACCATAAGTCCTTTTCTTTTTACAGTAGTACTTAGTACAGTACCCCCCCCCCATTGTATATTCTACATCTTCGTTCCCATGTCCTGTGTGGAGGAATTTACATTTCCCAAACTTGAACAACATTTGCCACTCAAGATCATCTATGTCTATCGCCATCACTTTTAATTCTTCTAAACACTTTTGTATCATCCGCAAATTCCAACACCTTGCTTGTTATATCATCGTCCAAATCGTTGATATATATTAAGAATAATATAGGTCCCTGTGGTACCCCACTCAAAACTGATTTCCAGTTTGAAGCCTCCCCAACAACTACTACTCGTTGTCTTCTGTCAATCACCCATTTTTCTATCCAGTTAATTATAACATGTCCTATGACATGGGCCTTTAGTTTAAGCAGTAATTCTTGATGTGGCACTTTGTCGAAAGCTTTTTGAAAATCTAAGTAGATGATATCTACTGGTGATCCTTCGTCTAGTGATATCTTCCAAAACACATAACATATTTGTTAAGCATGACCTCGCTTTTAGAAACTCGTGTTGAGATGAGTTTATCAAATTAAGCTGACCGGGAAGACAATGTTTGAACTGGGCTGGGGACCGTTTCACTGGGATTCTTGAGTTCATCAGACTGATTTTGCTCTTTAAAACTTAACAGCGATCTTGCATAATGAAAACTGTCAACACCAAGATGTGTCATCTCGAATGGCCCTGTAGACGTCCATCTGCATCCCCGTTTCAGGCTTACCAAAAAGTGAAACTTAGTCGCCATGAAAACCTTACCTGCATCCTCTGGACGCTCAAACAAATGTCAGCTTCCCAGAGACGTCCACCAAGCACCGTGCTACATACAAGCACCGTGCTACATACAAGTACCGTGCTACAAACAAGGACTGTCCTACATACAAATATTGTGCTACATAATATTATAGGCATCATGCTACATTGGGGCATCGTGTTATATAGAACTATCGTGCGTCATTGGGGCATCGTTCTACATACAAGTACTGTGATACATACAGGCACCATGCTACAAACAATTTCCCGTGCTACATACATGTACCGTGCTACATACATGTACCGTGCTACATACATGCATCGTGCTACCTACATGCACAGCGCTACATACATGCACCGTGCTACATACAGGCACCGTGCTACATACAAGCACCGTGCTACATACATGCATCGTGCTACATACAGGCATCGTGCTACATACAAGCACCGTGCTACATACAGGCACGACGCTACATACGAGCATCGTGCTACATACAAACACAGATACTACATTAGTTATACATAGTCTTTGATACAAGTACCGTGCTACATACAAGCACCGTGCTACATTCTGACAACACACGGTGTACATGATCCGTGTTATATGGAAGTACAATGCTACATACAAATACCGTTCTACTTACAAGCACCGTGAGATATACATGCACCGTGCTACCTGAAATCACCGTGATATATGCAAATATCGTTAAGCTAAGCTACGTTATACTGTTTGCAATGTCTTACCGTGATATTGTAGTGCGTAAGTCTCCTCTGCTGGTACATAGCCTCTCCACAGACAAGACCCTAGCACAACCTCCTTGTGGTGCACTACGGATACTGGGTAGCTTTCGGCCCCAGGCAAATGTGCTGGGGATCGGGGAGCAGGCTGGTCTCCTCAGGTGCAGTGTGCTGGGCCCACCGGTGTGTGGACATGTCCCGACGCTCACCAATCCAACCTCCAGCTATGGGTAAATAGCACTGAGCAGACTGGGCTCATTGGCCTTGGATGGCAACCAGTCTAGGAGACGGAAAAACTCTGATCATAAATCCCCACTGCCTTGTGGGAGTCTCGGGAGAGACAAAGGCTATGGGAGTAAACCCAGACAGAAAATCCGGAGTGGAGCCCCGAAGGCGGTCCTATGTCATCATGACATCTTCCGACAGCTCCTGCAGCCAAACTTGTGCCAAATGTCGAGCTCTGCACTCCTTTGGATCCCACTAATGAGGCCGAGAGGGGATCTTGCTGCTTGGGCAACCCAGGACCCCCACATATCTTGCCCAGGCATGCGCTATGGAGAGTGTCACTCCATAGTCGACTCAACGCGACTGTACAACACGGAATGCAGCAGTTGCGGGTTATATGTCCAACTCGATTGGCGTAGAGATCGGACGCCACGGGCTGCCTTCGACGGTGAAAGAGATCATCGCATATCACTGGACAGCTACCGCCCGCCTCAAACCGGGCAGCCCCCGGTCAGTAAAGGTGCTGTACCGCCACTGTCCATCTGCTTCAATGGGTGCTTGGAGCTTAGGGTTCTCACCTAACAAATGGACAGAAATACTGCACCAGGCAAAACAAAGAACAATGTCAAGAAGGTACCAGTCCTTCGAATCGAAAACTGGAATGTCAGAACCATGTGTCCTGGCCTGTCGGAAGACCTCAGGCAGATTACGGACACACGCAAGACAGCTGTTATCGACAGAGAGCTCAGCAGACTAAGAGACACGCCTCGCAGCATACGGTTCGCTGCGGGAGAAAGATTACACCTTCTTCTGGCAAGGAAAACAACCCAATGAAACCCGCTTACATGGAGTGGGGTTTGCTGCCAGGAACTCCC
The DNA here is from genome assembly GCA_020002185.1 of Paraescarpia echinospica. Classification (NCBI taxonomy): domain Eukaryota; kingdom Metazoa; phylum Annelida; class Polychaeta; order Sabellida; family Siboglinidae; genus Paraescarpia; species Paraescarpia echinospica. Next base: position 49,683,723 of record CM034542.1, read on the forward strand.
TTCTGAGCACAATTGAACCACCAACAAATGGCTCAGAACGCACCCTATCTCTCCGTCTGTTTACTGAATCAGGCAAAGTGAACTTGCTGAGCAAATATGCGCCAACATTCTGTTCCCCACCGGAAGTCAAAGACCTGTTCTACGAACAACTCCACTCTGTCATCAACGACATTCCCCACTCTGAACATATGTTCTTGTTGGGAGATTTCAATGCTAAGGTCGGTAACGACCACAATTCATGGTCTACCTGTCTTGGTCACTACGGCACCGGGAAAATGAACTCTTATCACCTCTGCATCACCAACACATTCTTCCAAACCAATCTCCGCCAGAGGGTCTTATGGAAACATCCGCGATCCCATCGTTGGCACAAGTTGGACCTTGTCATTACCAGACGGACTTCTCTCAACAATGTGCTCATCACACGCAGCTTTCACAGTGCGGACTGCGACACTGATCAGTGACCACGCCCTGGTATGCAGCAAGGTTAATATCACGCCAAAGAAGATTAATCATTCCAAGCAGAAGGGTCATCCTCGTATCAACGCTGCCTATACATCAGTTCCATTGCTGACTGAAAGTTATCTAAATTCCCTTGAACAGGCTCTGCATCGCACACCAGGAGGAAGTATGGAAGCCAAATGGTCACACATCAAAGACAGCATATACAAAGCCGCTTTGACAACTTTTGGCAAACAGAGAAAAAGCAGCGCAGACTGGTTAGAGACCCACATATCCAACATGGAGCCCACCATTGAAGCGAAACGCACAGCACTATTGAACTACTAGAAGAACCCCAACGCAGCCACACTTGCTGCTCTCAGAACGGCAAGATCAACAACGCATAGGACAGTTAGGAAATGCGCCAATGACTATTGACAAAGTTTCTGCAACAGTATCCAGTTGTCATCCGACACTGGCGACATCCGAGAGATGTACGGGGGAATAAAGAAACCTTTTGGACCTACCACCAAGAAATCTCCCCGCTGAAGAGCAAAACAGGAGATATCACAAGACCAAACAAGCAGATGGACCGATGGGTTGAACACTATTTAGACTTCTACTCCAGGAAAAATGTAGTCACAGATGAAATAGTATGTCACAACGGGATATCATATGCGGACATCAACGGAACACTAGACAACTTTATTAATCAACATGCAACGGCAGGCCTCGCTCCAAGGGGTGGCGCACGTGACATAATATGCTCGCTTAAAAGCTGCACAAAAACCAGCCGGCTTCCAACGTAATGTTACTTGAAATATAACGTCACATCCCTCGTTTCTCGAATGAATGCAAATAACGAATCGTTCGCAATTACAAAGTCTAGCAAAGATAATTACAATTAAAGTCATCAGAGTCTTTACAGGTCCAGGCGTTGGGGCGGTTTGACACGTCTTCCCGAACTAGTGAACTGGCCGGAGCCCTGGAACCTGACCGTCTGACGTTTAGGTGCGGGCGCCTCGGCTGTCGGCTTTACGTTTGTCGTCTGTTTGCGCTCTCGAGGCTCGTCGTGGTCTCTCACCAGGTCGTCATCTGGCTGACACCAGGCTGCGTGTCGTTCCGTCGTCTCACGGATATGGCGACGGTTTCGCCTGAGGGTGTTACCGCTTGGAGACAACACGTTGTACGATCGAGGCTCAGAACAACCCAGGACCCCCACATATCTTGCCCAGGCATGCGCTATGGAGAGTGTCACTCCATAGTCGACTCAACGCGACTGTACAACACGGAATGCAGCAGTTGCGGGTTATATGTCCAACTCGATTGGCGTAGAGATCGGACGCCACGGGCTGCCTTCGACGGTGAAAGAGATCATCGCATATCACTGGACAGCTACCGCCCGCCTCAAACCGGGCAGCCACCGGTCAGTAAAGGTGCTGTACCGCCACTGTCCATCTGCTTCAATGGGTGCTTGGAGCTTAGGGTTCTCACCTAACAAGTGGACAGAAATACTGCACCAGGCAAAACAAAGAACAATGTCAAGAAGGTACCAGTCCTTCGAATCGAAAACTGGAATGTCAGGACCATGTGTCCTGGCCTGTCGGAAGACCTCAGGCAGATTACGGACACACGCAAGACAGCTGTTATCGACAGAGAGCTCAGCAGACTAAGAGACACGCCTCGCAGCATACGGTTCGCTGCGGGAGAAAGATTACACCTTCTTCTGGCAAGGAAAACAACCCAATGAAACCCGCTTACATGGAGTGGGGTTTGCTGCCAGGAACTCCCTTCTGAGCACAATTGAACCACCAACAAATGGCTCAGAACGCACCCTATCTCTCCGTCTGTTTACTGAATCTGGCAAAGTGAACTTGCTGAGCAAATATGCGCCAACATTCTGTTCCCCACCGGAAGTCAAAGACCTGTTCTACGAACAACTCCACTCTGTCATCAACGACATTCCCCACTCTGAACATATGTTCTTGTTGGGAGATTTCAAACATGTCGTCATCACCATCGCTGGTTGCGCTCTCGAGGCTCGTCGTGTCTCCTGTCTTTCGGCCAGACGGTGACCAATTTCCTCCTTCGTCCAGTGCTCGTTTCGGATCTTCATTGGGAGGTTGGATTTGAACTTGCGTGCGTTTAGCATCTCAGCTGGTGACGGCAAGTGGCTGTCGACCGGATAAGCTCTTAACACAAGTAAGGCCATCTGCATGTCAGACTTCGTTGCTACCTTCTTCGGGGTACTCTTCACCGTCTGAACATGACGTTCTATGAATCCGTTCGATTGTGGAAAGTGAGGAATGGACATTACATGATCGAAACCCCATGCATCAGCAAATCTACGGAATGCGAGGCTGCTGAAATGTCCACCATTGTCACTCACAACTCGTTCTGGTACGCCTTGTTCTGCGAACACATCTTTCATCTTCTGGCACAGCATCACTCGTCACTCGTCTCTCCATTCTGTACACAAATGGGAACTTAGAATAATAGTCACTCATGATCAGGTAAGTGTCACGGCCTATAACGAACAAGTCTGTCGCCACGATCTGCCATGGACGAGTCGGTATCTCGTGCTGCATAAGTGGTTCATGCGACTGTGCTCTTTGCATCTGTTCGCAAATATCGCACTTTCTTACAACGCTGTCGATGTCTCTGTTTATGTTCTTCCAGAAGACACTTGCTCTTGCTCTTAGTCTCGTCTTCTCGATTCCCTGATGAGACTCATGCAGTCTCGTTAATATCTCGGCTTGTAGGCTCGCAGGTATCACCAGTCGGTCGCCTTTCATGATGAGACTGTCTGCCACAGATAGTTCATCACGATATGACCAGTATGGCTTCAGTGCCATAGGTAGAAGACGTTGAGATTCTGGCCACCCCTCGATGATGACAGTCTTCAATGCGCACAGTTCGTCATCAGCCAACGTTGCTTCTCGTACTGCCTGTAGTTTCTTTGTCGAGAACTGCACGAAGGTGATTTGCACGTCCAGATCGATTTATTTTGCTTCGGAGCACGGTTGTCGTGACATAGTATCAGCCAGTGCCATTTCTTTACCTGGTTTATACCGTAGCTCGAAGTCATACATCTGCACTCGCAGGAGCATACGCTGCAATCTCTGCGGTGCTGCTGCCAAGTTCTTGAGGTGGATCATTTCTAGTGGCTTGTGATCGGACTCCACAACAAATTGCTTGCCGTATAGATATGTGTGAAAGCGTTCACATCCAAATATGACTGCCAACATTTCTCTCTCAATGTTGGCATATCGTTGTTCGCACTCGCTCAATGACTTTGATGCGAAAGCTATCGGCTTCCCCTTTTGTAGGAGTACAGTGCCAAGTCGACGGCTCGAGGCATCCACTTGAACTATGCTCTCGACATCCGGTTCAAAATAGGACAAGGTCACCTGTCTGCAGATCAGCTCTTTCGTTTCTTCAAATGTGGCGTCGTGTGAAGGAGTCCATTCATACACAGCGTCCTTCTTGAGTAGATCCCGTAGCGAAGCGGTCTGCTGCGACAACTTCGGTATAAAGGGGGACACATACGTCGCGATTCCCAAGAATCCCTGCAGCTCCATCGCGTTCACTGGTCTGTTCATCTTCTGGATGTTGTCAACTCATCTAGGATCGGGGTGTGCGTCTTCCGCGTCGAAGACAAGGCCGAAGAAGTTGATGCTCTGTTTCTTGATTTCACACTTGTCGATGTTGAAGACCAGCCCATGTTGTCGTGCTGTCTTCATCAAATTGTGCAGGTTAGCGTCGTGCTCATCTTCGTCTCTGCCGAATACTCCCACATCATCTGCGATGCTCATCGTGCCCGTGCAGTTTTCCAAGATGGCGTCCATTCGCTCCTGGAAAACGTCCTGGCTCAAACTGAGACCAAATGGCAGTTGTTTGAACCGAAATCGGTCAAACGGGCTGTTGAATGTTGTCTTCAGACTTGATTCATCATCCAACGACACCGACCAATAACCGTGTCGTGCATCCAACTTTGAGAAGACCTTCGCTCCGGTTAGTTTATGGCTCACCTCATCCAGCGTCGGCGTTCTGTAGTGTGGGCGTTTGATACCTGTGTTAAGATCCTTCAGGTCAAAACAAATCCGCCGTTTTCCTGACGCCTTCCGACTGTAGATAATGCTCGATACCCAGTCAGTTGGTTGAGTCACCTTTTCAATGACACCGAGGGACTCCATGTCTTCAAGTTCCGACCGGATCTCATCTCGTAGGTGTATCGGACACTTGCGCGATGCGTGAACAACTGGTGTCACATTAGGGTCAGTGGTGATATGAAAGTCTCCATCAAAGTGTCCAATGCCCTCAAAGCGATCAGGGTATTTCTCCAATAGATCCTCCTTATATCGAATCACAGTGTCATGTGTCTCGTACCGAGTTATCTCGCAGTGCATCGTAACTATCTGAAGAGCTCGGCATGACGGTAGTCCTATAATCGCTGGACCAGGCGTGTCAGCTACGTAGAAGACGGCTTCGCAACTCTTCTCCCCATGTGCACATGGTAGGGTCATCGTTCTGTACTGACGAATACGCTCACCATTGTAAGCTGTCAACACGGTGGAACATGCCTTCAAACATCGGAAGGGATATCCCTCAGCATCCAGGTTCTCCGGGTACATCCTTCGGTAGATGCGGTGAGGGAGAACGTTCCCCTGGGCGCCGGTGTCGACCTTCACCTTGAGTATCGCTGGCTTCTTCTTCAGACGGATGTTCAATGACGCGTAGACTCCGCTACGTGTATCCTTATCTATGTCAGCGTTGTCAAAAACCAATCGCTCAAAACGATCTTCGATTTGTGGTAAGTTGTCGACATTGTGGACGGTTGTTGGTCTCTGCCGCGATTTCGACCGATGATTGAATGTGGTATCGCGTCTTCGTAATGTCGACTTGCCACGCGAGTCACATCTAGCGCGCGTCACATCTGCTGCGGAACAAACTATTTTCCAGTGGTTGAGTCGTCCGCATGCCAGGCACTTGCTGCCATATGCCGGGCATTGATTTCTCCCTGCAGGGTGTCTTCCACCGCAATATTTACAAGCCATGGTCTGGTGACTGTCTGTGTGCAGTGGTCGTCTCGTCTGTCGCTTCTGACGGACTTGACGAATGTTTGCTTCACCACTGAATAGCTGCATATCAGTCATCGTCGCCTCAAAGGTCCTAGCCATGTCCATTGCACCGTCTAATGGCAGTGTGAAGTCACAACCCAGTAGCTTTTCTTGCAACTTTGGGTGTTTTATTCCCACGATTAGCTGTTCTACTAATGTTTCTTCTGTCTCTATGTTGTCTCTAAATATGTATTTCTTTGCTTGTAACTTGCATTGAGTCATATACTCATCGATGGATTCATCTGTCGCTTGCTTGTATTTCTGTAAGTGGAACCTATTTAATCTATAGTTCGTTTTGGGTTCGATCATCAGCCTGAACCCTTCCCACAAAGTACTCAGTTTGCCTCTTTTCTCTTCTGGGATCTCCCACGTTCTGTACATACGTAGGCCCTCTTGGCCAACCCATAGTAGCACATACGTGACTTGTGTGGCTTCATCTTTCTTCGAGAGTTGCCCACTAAAGATTAGTTCACAGTACTGCTTGAAACTGTCAAATGCAGTTGGTAAGTCTGCAGAAGACCAGTCCATGCGCGGGGCTTCAATCCCAGATAGTTCGCCCATTGCATTGTGTAGCGAATTATGACAATACACGACTAAGACTAGCCGAATATAATTAGCACAATGTTCATTCTACACAATAGTATCAGTTCGACAGTAAGTAGACAGACATGACACATAGTCATAGCTGTTCATCAACAGCCGTGTCTTCCTACTAACAGTAATAGTGTCAGTGGCAGTGACGTTCCATCCGCCATTTGTATTTGCCCATCGTGCGTCGAATCCCGTTGGCGTGCATACCATTGAATCAATTAATTCATTTTCTCGGAATGTTTCGAGCGTAAAGATTCAAACTAATCGTCCCTCGTTAGCTGTAAGCGTTCGTTACACAGCTGCCACCATGAAATAGTATGTCACAACGGGATATCATATGCGGACATCAACGGAACGCTAGACAACTTTATTAATCAACATGCATCGGCAGGCCTCGCTCCAAAGGGTGTCGCACATGAAATAATAAGCTCGCTTAAAAGCTGCACAAAAACCAGTCGGCTTCCAACGTAATGTTACTTGATGCCATAAATACAGCTGAATCTTTGCCCGTCATGCATGAGCTCGATGAACCCCCTTCAATGGAAGAGCTTGATGGTGCCATAGACCGCTTGGTTCATGGAAAAGCCCCGGGAAATTACGGCATTCCTGCAAAGATGAACTTCTAAGCCACTGCTGGGAGGAGGGCAATGCCTCAAGACATGCGGGACGCCAATATCATGCAACAACTACCGCGGTATCTCACTGCTCAGTGTTGTGGGCAAAAGCTTTGCACGAGTCACTCTGGAAAGACTGGCAGAGCGAGTGTACCCCGAAGCTCAGTGTGGCTTTCGCAGAGACCGATCCACCATCGACATCTCTTTTCCTTGAGCCAAATGCCGGAGAAATGCCGCGAAAAGCAAGTACCACTCTACATAGCCTTCATCGATCTGACCAAGGGTTTTGATCTTGTCAATAGGAGCGGCCTTTTCGAACTCCTTGAAAAGATCGGTTGCCCGCCAAAACTAATGAATATGGTGATAGCGTTCCACGACAACATAGAAGTCACAGTACGTTATGAAGGAGCAAGTTCGAAAGCTTTCCCCATCAAGATCGGGGTTAAACAGGGCTGCGTGCTTGCACCGACCCTATTCGACATCTTCTTCACAATGGTACTATCGCACGCTTTCAGAACCTCTGAAGATGGAATTTACATTCATACCAGATCAGACGGCAAGCTCTTCAGTCTGGCCCGTCTGAAAGCAAAGACCAAGATCCGCAAATGCCTCATTCGAGAGGTTTTTGCTGATGATGCTGCACTTACATCCCACTCACACTGTACAAAGCCTGTGTCGTCAGCATCCTGCTGTATGGCAGTGAGACATGGACAGCATACATAAGACAGGCGCTTCGTCTCAACACATTCCATTTACGTTGCCTCAGGCGCATTCTTGGAGTGAAATGGCATTACGGCATCCCAAATGCAGAAGTGCTCAAGCAGGCAAACACTCCCAGCATGTACGCTCTCGTCAGCGAGCGTCGCTTGCGATGGCTCGGCCACGTATGTCGCATGGAGGATGGTGGAATCCCTAAAGACTTTCTCAATAGTGAGCTTGGAGTACGATCCAGACCAACGGCCGCCCATTGCTTCGCTTCAAGGATGTGTGTCGACGCGACATGAAGGCATGCAGCATCAACACAACATCATGGGAGACAGCTACCATAGATCGCAGTACATGGCGCGCAACAGTGCGTGAGGGGGTGAAAACCAGCGAGGAAAAGCGGAACGCAACCTGTATGGAGAAGAGACGAAAACGAAGGGATCGTGAGAACGGTGCACCAGTTTTGCCATCGAACTACGTCTGCAGAAACTGTGCAAGGGACTGTCACTCAAGGATTGGCCTGCATAGTCACAGCAGACGCTGCCCCACCAGTCAGTGACTCAAAACCTATTGTCCTTCGGGACAGGGAGGCCTACTACCGTGTACCATGCGGACACAATTATTTGTACAACTTACAGCAACAAAGAAAAATTGCCATGTTTAACTATTCATAGCTGGTACAGCAGGCCAAATGTTCAATACATATTTAAAACATATCACAATAGGCATATACATAAAAAGAACTTACGTCACTGAAAGTGGCATAATCCACTGAGAAAATATCAATAAAAATACTCACAAGTAGTTAGCTGAAACACAGGCCTTGGTTAGCACTAGGGCTACTGAGTGATGTGAATTAGAGTTGTTTTCAGTCCGCTCAGACTTCGCACTCCATCTCCGTGTCTGATGATCGCCGTGGTCGCAATGTCTTCTTACGCCACCGACTGGCCCCCACACCTATGCTTAGCCAGAATGTTACGCCTACACCTTCAGCACGAAATCTTGGAGTAATCTTTGATGATAATTTCAATTTTAGACGACATATTTCTCAAACTTGTCGCTACTGCTACTATCATATTCGTGTCTCCTCAGCCATAGTAGACGCTGTTCCAAAAAAGGAGCGCACATTCCTGGTCTCTCGAGACTAACGGACGCCTACAATATGTTTATATATATATATATATATATATATATATATATATATATATATATATATACAAAACAGTGTAACTTAGCTTCTGAATCGAAGGGAATAGGAGAAACCACTATAACGATGCAGAATGGTGTTTGTATACATGTAGCACGATGCTTGTAGTTAGCACGATGCTTGTAGTTAGAACGATGCTTGTAGTTAGCACGATGCTTGTAGTTAGCACGATGCTTGTAGTTAGCACGATGCTTGTAGTTAGCACGATGCATGTGTGTAACGCGGTGCCTGTATACAGTGTGATGCCTGCGGGGCGTTTTTTAACGTACAAAGCGGGGGACATTCCCCCAGCCCTTTCGTTTGCCCCCCCAGTCAAACCAACTTTCCCATCAGTGTGCCCCCATTCTCCCAAACCAGCCCCTTGTAGGGCTTACGTTATATTCGTCTTAGTGTGTTTGATTTAATTTGCACTGGGGTATAATAAAACAAACTCTAAGTACCAGTTGTCATGCATTCGCCAGAGAAGAACCGTGCCCCTGGACTACTTGAGGCGGTGAACAAAGTTCTGGATTTGACAGGAGGTAAAGACACGAAGCTGGTTGGTGTCACCACTGACGGCGAGGCGGCAAACACCGCCAGACAAGGTGGATTATGACGTCTGCTTGCTGACCAAATGCGGAGAGGTTTGGCAACATTCTGGTGTTCTGCACACCGATCTGACTTAGCCATTGAGTCAGTCGTCAGCACCGTACCTGAGTTGCGAATCTGGTTGTCCAATCTACTGGGACTCGTACGATTCTTCCGAACGCCGAGACGGATGAAGATGTTGTCAGCGCAGGCCGGGAATGTCAAACAGTTTGGCACCACGATGTTAGGTTTGCCCAGCACGAGCTGCAGCTGGTGGATGCTGTGCTGAACAACCTACCAGTCTGCATTATGGTATGGGAACAGATGCAGGCACCAGAAAGTACCAGCGACAGAAAGGAGAAGGCTGCATGAAGCCAAAGGGTTCCTGAGAATCTGGAACCATGAACAAACGTTGATCACTGTTGTGTAGTGATGTAACGGGTACTAGTTGTAAGTGTCATTATACCTAAATACCTCCAACCTCATGTGTAGTTGTTTACTATTCGTAATGTCTCCTTAAACATGCAAACTCCACAATACACAACAGTGGCGACGAGAAAACGAACTTTTTTAAGCATGTCGGGGAAGAGCGCCCGCTTCGAACCGTATGTGGAAGATAAGGAGAGGTTCGAAAAATACGTTGAATGGTTCGAGTTCTTCGTGATCAGTAACGGCAGATGTCAAAAAGAGCATTTTTCTGTCAAACGTTGGCGCTGAATGCTACGCGAAGTTGAAGACGCAACACCGGCAAATGCGGACAACGATCAGGTAATTCGTGCGGCGACCACGGTTTACAAACAGCAACTAACAATCATAGGCTTGAGAAACAAATTCATGAACAGACTGCGTAGGCCTTCAGAGTCAGTGACGCAGTTTGCGCTGGCGTTGCGTGAGTTATGCGGTGAAGTGAGTACCCACATGATTATCAAGATGAGGCTCTGACAGACATGTTCGTAAAGGGCCTGAACTTGACGGCGGTACAAGCGAAGTTAATGCTCAGAGACAATTCGCTAACGTTCAATGAGGCTTATCAGACTGCGATCGCCGAGGAATTGGCCGTGAAGAGCTCAGCGGAGTTCAATGAAACGCCCGAAGACACTCCATCGGCAACGGCAGCGGTGCATCACGTGACTAGTCGGGGATCACCTAGACAGAAGCAGACGATGGTGCCGGCCGACCGAGAGTGCTTCCGATGCGGCAGACACCACTCTGCTGGTAAATGCAAATTATTGATCAAAAATGTTACTTGTGTGGTAAAATTGGTCATGTAGCAAAAATGTGCAAGTCAAAAGGCCGAAGGGATATCAGTGTAGGCAGAGAGGTTTCTAATGTTGATGATGATGTTGATGAGGCTACTGATGTTTATGGCAGTCAAAGTGACCTAGGTCTACATGGAGTGTACACAGCTAGCGAGGTTAAGAGAGGCATACATGTGAACATGGAGTTAAATGGACACAATGTGTCAATGCTTGTAGATACTGGGGCGGCGGTGTCTATTGTACCGGAGATTGTGTACAAAAATGTCTTGCGTAGCTTCCCACTAGAACAAACCGGTCTGAAGCTAAGGTCATACACCGGAGAACGAATCCCATTGGCAGGTAAAGTGTGTGTGCCTGTCAGATATCGTGGTAACAAGCATTCATTGCAGGTGTTTGAGGCGAAAGGGTCACGACCAACATTGATGGGGCGGGATTGGTTAAAGCAGATACCACTTGACTGGGGTGCAATTTTCAGTGTCAATCCCCAGATCGCTACAGAGGTAGACCAGTTGTTGATTGATTACGGGAATTTGTTCAACGATTCACGTGAGGGGATTAAGGGCTCCACTGCAGCTTTTAAAGTGAAACCAGATCAAAAGCCAGTTTTCCATAAGGCGTGTCCGGTGCCTTATTCCATGCGAGAAGTCGTGGAGAGTGAACTCGAGCGTCTTGAATCTATTGACGTCCTTCATCGTGTTGAGTTTAGTGAATGGGCAAGCCCCACAGTCAATGTTCCAAAAATGAAAAACGGTAAGATGTCGGTGCGGATTTGTGGCGATTTCAAGTTGTTGAACGCAGCAATCGAGGATGACAAGTATCCGCTTCCTAAGGTGTTTTCGGTTCTTGAGTTGAGTGGGGCCTTCAATCAGATGGAAGTGTGCGAAGAGTCGATTCCTCTGCTAACAATCAACACCCACAAGGGACTGTACAGAATGTGCAGGCTAGCATATGGCGTGAAGACGTCACCGTCCATTTTTCAAGCGACTACGGACAAAATCTTGAGTGACATTGAAAATGTGATCTGCTTCATAGATGGGTCATTCTCCCAATTCGGTACATATTGTCGAATTATTTTCACATTTTTCAAAACTACTACAATAATCAAAAAAAACTTTATTTATTTGATCAAACATCATTGGATTACATATTTTCAAAATGTGCAGGCTTACACTGTCTGCATTGTGGAGTAATTTAATGTAGAAGTGCACATGCCACATGTGCATCTGTCAACTCTGTTACTGGCATCTGAGCACCTAGTGTGGCATATATTTGTCATACAACATTCATTATGATATCATGAATGTAAGCATTGTGTGTCCCATGTCCAGTAAAAAATCGTTAAAAAATTTGATCAATATTTTGTGCTTAATTTGATAAGTTTACACTGCCTTTTAGTACACGTGCATTCCTGGAAGCACCTATCACATCGTGATTCAATGTGACCCTGCCAAGCTGTAAACACTATATTTCACTGTTCAGAAACATGACACAATACACATATGGATATATGACAACAATTGTTATACATGTATTACTTGAATATGTTTACACATTATTAGTGATGGTAACAGAGTTGACTTGGCAGTAACAGAGTTGACATTAAAATAACACAATCGCAATCAATAGCTAAATAAGACATATAATACCACGGACTGTTGCAATCTAGTGTAGTTATATATAATGCACAAAATCATACATCATAACTGCTAATCGAGTGTTTATATATTGGTAGTGCCGGCAACAGAGTTGACTTAAATGGCAGTAACAGAGTTGACACTAAAATAATACAATCGTAAACAATGGTTACGCTAAACATATAATACTATGGATTGTTGTAATCTAGTGCAGCTATAACCAGAGCGCACAATTATACACCATCATTGCTATCACATTATGTATATACAGGTAGCACAGGTTGTGAAATGTTGTACCCATAAACATGCACCATAGCACATACATGATTAGATCTGTGTGATGACTTGGTGTAGCTTCATGGTTCCTTGCACTGCTGGTACGTTCTCAGGGACGGCTGCTTCTTCCACTTCATCTGCCTCTACGAAGAAGAGCTTGGTCGATGTTTCCGGGATCAGTGCCATGCAAAGATGGGCTGCGTCAGGGATGTCATGCCCTAGGCTGATTAATTTGTCGGCCTTTCGTATGATGCTATCCGGGGCCCCTTTTCCATGACTTACCTCCCAGAAGTTCAATGACCCTGCCACTGTTGTCCTCGTTTTGGTTCTTGGTGTATTCATTTTGCCATCCAGAACAGCTTGTCGAGCCCATTGGTACCGCTTTTTGTATTTTGCGGTCAACCGTTCTTGCTTGTTAATGGCCTGCTTCGCATTTTCCAAATCTCGGTAACATTTTGCAGCCAGTCGACTACGCCTTTTCTGGGCTTGTTTCCGTTGTCTTCAGATGGATGAGGACGTCATTAGCACGTACTGCATTCTAGAAAGACTAGAAGCGAATAAAACAATGTTTTAAAAACGGAGGTAATACAACATACCGATCGAGAAGCGGACAAGTGTGCGCGCGTATGTATGGCATCCTCGCGACGATGATGTATGGTTGTGTGTCTGGCGTCACTGGTGTATATTATATCATATATATATTTATATATATATATATATATATAATTATTAATGTGTGTGTGCGTGCGTGTGTGTATGGTTAAATCTACCGAACATGTCCCTAGTATCCAAAAATGTGTCTTAATTTGGTCCAAAAAATAGTTGGATTAGCTTTAATCGCAGTATTAATAGCTTGTTCAGACGGAGATCGCTGTGCTCTTTCTGGACATAGTTGATTTTCTTATGTGGTGTGATAATCAGTTGGACTTTTTGTGTACGAAAGGTGCTCAAACTGCCTGTTTTGGTATGTCCACACACGCACACACACACACACACACACACACACACACACACACACACACACACACACACACACACACACACACACACACACACACACACACACACACACACACACATACATACACACTGATGAATTTGATGGTTCATTGGCAGTATGGGGAGAAGTTGGAGGTGTTAGATGCCTCTCTTTATCTTTTTCCTTTGACCTCCTCTGGGCATCTCGCCACCGCTTCCGTAGACTGCGCTTGGTTCTTTCTGACAGTTCACTAATCTGTTTCACCTTTCCCGTCGATTTCTTCTTTTCCCATGCCAGCCGCTCTTTTTTCTAGATATAGTTGTTTCCCTTCTGGATCCACATCCAGTTGAGCAGCATACCGCCTGTTTTTCTGCTGCAGATAATGGCATTGCTGCCACTGTGAACAAAGTGAAAGAACACCGTTCATTTTAGATTTGTCTAAATACGAATGAACTTAAAATGGCAAGCATTCGTAGATACAGAATACATCACAAATCATGATAATGGCATACTGATGTCAACCTTGTTACCATCACGTCAACCCTGTTACCACGAATAGGTAACATAGTTGACAGTAACAGGGTTGACAACCATGATGCAGTGCATCTAATACAGCAATACATGCAGCCATAGTATCACTTAATCACTGTTTCCCGCCACAATGCAGTACATTGTCATAACAAGAATGAGTAGCGCTTGGTATGGTGGTTACATAATACTTATCTTTGGGTAACAGTGTTGACATATTATAATTATATTATTGCATGTGATACTAAAAAGGGGTATTTTAATCCATATTAAGACAGACAGAAGCACATACCTTCTCTCCATTTAAGGAAGTCGTAGTGTGCTGCCACCTGGTGCTCAATGCGGTACTGTACAAGGATATTGGCTTCTTCCGTAATTAAATTACTATACAGTAACTGGGTTGACCCACTGTTTGGGGACATATGAAAAGGGTTTGGAATTTGATAAATATATAATTAATATACTTATATAGATCCAAGTCAGATACTTTTGGGATATTTTACTAGATAGTGATGATTATCAAACAATATTACCATTAAACGTGTTTCTACCACCGAGACCGTAGGACACAGATTTAGATTCAGATTCAGGGACATGACATTTTTGCCACCCACATCATATAATACTTAGTTTTTCTTTAACACAAAATTATTCAAATTATTGTACAATACATAAATTAATAAAGATAACATAACTGATGTGTTATTGCCCTTGGTATATGCAGGACACTGAAAATGCACCATACGTTTCTGAGACTCAAATATGAACCGAATTGGGAGAATGACCATACATGTACACCCTCATACGTATACGAATTGTGGTATACAAGCGTATACATACACAATTATATATGCGTATACATGCATATACATATGTATACGTGCACATACATACAATATACAAACATACATACACACGCACACGCACACGCACACGCACACGCACACACACGTGCATCCATGCATGAATGCATACAAACACACATACGTCTTCGTAAACTTTCAAAGATCAAATCAACACTATACATCCAATTTGGTCCTGATCATAGCTCACAAGTGCAATCCGCCACCAGAGGTCTCCTTGTGTCCGTTAACGGCGGATGTCTGGATTTACTTAGCGAGTTTGTGTTCCGGTCGACGACGCGTGCGCGTGTCGTCCCAGACGACCGGCAGCGCGCGCCGCGGGAAATTGAGCGAGAAGCGCGCGAGGCCGTTGCTAAGTAAACGCAGTCACCACTGGGCGCGCCAGCCACCAATAAACCACGCATTGATGGACGCTGTCGAGTGACGGTGCCGTGCATCTTCATCATGTCCCGTGGGAGCTGCATACACTGGGTACAAAGTAAGTACAAACACAAGAACGTCAAAACTGGTAAGTACACATACAAATAGGCCTACTTTGAAATTAATATAATATAATAAAATATGTCTTTATGTAGTAATAAAATCTTTATATTCGCACATTAAAAAAATGTATAAGACAGTAATTTCCGTAATAATACAGTTGACATCACCGTCTTTTAAAATATCACATGTTTTAAAACCATTTCTGATTTCTAACATTTCGGATAAAACATTCACGCTTGATAATGTTTCGTAGGATAGACCAGCCTGCCACAAATGGCCAATATAATTCGCTGATGCATCATCGATTGTATTACATTAATTTAGGATATGACGGTAACTTGCACTACAAGTTAACCATAGATTTTCAGTAATCGTGGTGTTTTCGGTGAATTATGGTTCATACCTTTATGAATGAATTTTATGAACATTTGTTTTAAGATGACCAACAGTGGTAAACTATCTGATAACAATGATATAACATTACCATGTGTAAGCGGTGCTAGCCCCGCCACTTTCTAGGTGTTTTGCGCTATGCTAAGGGGTCATCCATAAATTATGTCACGCTATGTTACCACATTTTGAGACCTCCCATTTCCCTGTCACGCCTCGTAACGCTGATTACGTTCATTTGGGAAAAGACCGCCCTTCTGATGGATAAATCTATGAATAATTTGAATAATTATTATTAGCTTACCCACGGAGCAATAAGCCAATGGCA